>OVBJ01001526.1:0-27247 GCA_900406535.1 Noccaea bulbosa | reverse complement strand
AGTTTCGAGATATATATGTCCTTCCCAGAAAATAACGTTTTCAGTTTTCACAGATTTTGAGTAATTGAATGTTTTAACTCTGTTTCTGTAATATTTTTTGTTGCAGACCAGAGTAGATGATGAAAAGGAAAATCCTATGTTTATATGTTCTTATTTAAAGTGAAATTCTTAGTATCGATTAGCTGATCATAAAGCAGTGAATCTTTGAAAGAATGCAGTGGTTGAGTCAATGAATTTTACTCATGACCGGCATAACAAATTATGAACAAATAAAAATCATTTAGAAAAAAGGAAAGCCGTGCTGCAGGACCCTTATGGCATCCGTATAAAGTCTCATCGTCTTTCGGAAAGGACTTTGTCAATTAAAATTTGAAAACCAACAAGGGGTATAAATTATGTATGTATGAAGACACAAAATCACTATAAGACGCCAATATAAAATGCAAACCCGCATGTACACGCGGGATCTTCGCCTAGTTAATTAAATAAAAAATAGTCAAAAAAAAAGGAGCAGCTGACACGTTATAGGATAGAGTTTATTGCAGAAAATAATAAGTTGAGTATCTTTTGGGAATATTCGATGCCGGAGATGGATATACAGTATTTGTTGAGTAAGCCAATCCATGGACTTAAAGGAAAAAGCCCGAATGAGTAACAAAACTAAAACCGAAGCCCAAAAACGAACTTTTAGGTTCCCATTCATCCACTCTCCATCTTCTGCAAACCCACTCACCCACCCACCCACCCGGCTTAGCAGCAGCTGCCAAAACCCTAGTAGCCATAGAGACGACAAGAAGCCTTACCTTCGTTTACCGTTTTGCCTCACGATTCTCTGACCTAGCAATCTGGCTCCTGTCAGTCTCTGCACTCTTTTCCGTGGAAAGAAATGGCAACTCCGTTGGAGTCTCTTCTCGCCATCTCTGGCTCAGTCTCTACAAGCTCCACTTTAGACAGACTCCGGATCTTCCGCCACGAAATCCCGGAGATTATCCAGAACTCCGGTGAGCATTTTTTGTGTGTCTTAAGTCATTCCGAGAGGACAACATTGTGTTTCATTTTTTTTATCAATTGAATCGCAAGATTATTGTGAAGATTAAACTCGCCCAAAAATTCTTTTACCTGTTAAGTTTCAATTTTTTTATAAATATCATGACGTTGAAGTTGGATTAACAACTTGGGGCTGCTATTTTTCGTATGGTAGAGTTGATTGTGAACTGATTTAGACCCTATAAACTTGTTGCTGAGAATAATCAATTGTAGTTATTTGAAGTTGGTCCAAATCATTTATCAGAATTAACTGGACTTGTTCTTAGAAAAGGTCTCGGTAGATGAACCATTTCACGAGAATGTACATATCATGTGGCAAACTGATTAGAGTAACGAAGAGAAGGGATTTTGGTATTTCAGCCAAGATCTGGATCCTGTATCTAATTTAGAGATTTTCCCTACTCGAGCTCTTTTCAAATTAAGCTGTGGCTATAGTTATTGGGATACTATTTTATAATATTCATCTTGGTCTACGCTTCGAATATCCATTTTCCTCTAATTTTCCTGTTCTTTGGGAATTGTGCCCTGTACGGCGTTCTAATTTCAGGTAATCTGAATCA
Organism: Noccaea bulbosa; assembly: GCA_900406535.1. NCBI lineage: Eukaryota > Viridiplantae > Streptophyta > Magnoliopsida > Brassicales > Brassicaceae > Noccaea > Noccaea bulbosa. The sequence continues at coordinate 25,640 of OVBJ01001526.1, read as the reverse complement.
TTTATTTGCAGATATGACACCTGATGTTGCAGCTGTTCTGGTTGACATAATATTCCAAACGTTGGCAATATATGATGACCGTAGCTCACGTGTAGCTGTAGACGATTTGATTGTAAAAGGCTTGGAAAATGTTACTTTTATGAAAACTTTTGCGGCTATACTTGTACAAGTTATGGAAAAGGAGTCGAAATTTTGTTTTAGTGCGGTCTGTTACAGACTCCTAACCTGGTCATGTCTTCTGTTGGGAAAAAGTCAATTTGCTACAGTTTCCAAGAATGCATTTGTTAGAGTAGCATCAACACAGGCTTCACTTCTCTGTATCGTTATGGAGAGCTCTTTCCGCATGCAGAGGGCCTGTAAAAGATATATGTTCCATTTGTTCTCTCAGGTCTGGCTGCGTTTGCCAAATTCGATGAAATAGTTATTTGTTTGAACTGTATCTATTAAGAACTTTCCGTTGTTGTTTTTGTAGTCTCAAGCTATCTACAATTCATATTTGGACGAAGTTAAAAATTCCCGGATTCCATACAAGGATGCCCCTACATTATTAGGACTCCTGCTTGAGTTTTCTTGTTCATCTACTGCTCTATTTGAACAGTCAAAGGTAAGATAATTATAATTCACTTTTCCATTTTGATTTGCTTCGCAAGCAAACCTCCGCAAATATATTTTCCTCTCAAGTCTATTTCAATATAATAATAAATCTGTTTGTTTCTCGTTCACAGGCCACATTTGTTGATATCTATGTTAAAGATGTCCTGAATTCCAGAGAAAAGCTGAAACCAAATCTTAGTAAATGTTTTCAACCTCTTCTTCTGCGTTTGTCGCATGAGGAATTCCAAACTGTCATTCTTCCAGCAGCACTTAAAATGTTGAAACGTAATCCAGAAATTGTCCTGGAAGCAGTTGGGTTTCTGTTGGCTAATGTTAACATTGATTTGAGCAAGTATTCCCTGGAACTGCTACCAGTTATATTACCACAAGCTAGGCATATGGACGAAGACAGGCGTCTTGAAGCTTTGTCAATGATTAGGTGCTTAAGTGAAAAATCAAGTAATCCTGATACTGTAGAAGCAATGTTTGCGTCATTAAAAGCTGTAATTGGAGGTTGGTCTTTATGCAATTTTCATTATATTTTAATTAGCTCACTTTTCATTATATTTTAATTAGCTCACTCTGACAGGCTATTCAATGTATTCCTCATATAGATATAACCGTGAGTCCGATTTTGTCTTCGTTGGGTTATTATCCTAACTGATATTATTATATGATTAAATGTCTTTAGGTTCTGACGGAAGACTTCAATCTCCATATCAACGAATTGGAATGCTAAATGCAGTTCAAGAACTAGCAAGTGCTCCTGAAGGAAAGTATATTGGTTGTTTGTCGAGGACAGTATGCAGCTTTCTCATAGCCTGCTACAAGGATGAAGGTAAAAAATATTAGTTGTTGTTCATATCCCGTTGTGTTGTTTGTATCCCATTGTGTGAAACAAAAGTCAACAATACAATTGGAAGATGTCCTTTGTTGTTGTGCTCGTTTCTATTCGGTTATATGGTACTTGCTTCAATCATCATTATTGGCCGTCATCTTTCAACTCTTCACCTTATTAATGTCTGCTAACTGATCACTGTTTCATTTATCATTTATAGGAAATGAAGATGTGAACCTTTCAATTTTGTCTGCCCTAGCTTCCTGGGCATCACGATCTTCTGATGCTGTACAACCAAACTTAATTTCTTTCGTTGCTGCCGGTCTTAAGGAGAAAGAAGCTCTAAGGAGGGGTCACCTCCGCTGTGTACGGATGATATGCAGAAATCCTGATACCATATCGCAGGTCTCCTCACAACCATGCATCTTATCTAGCTTCTTCTCTCAACTCTCTCATTAACTAAGTATGCTACTGAATATATGCTACAGATATCAGACCTGCTATCCCCTTTAATTCAACTTGTAAAGACGGGATTTACAAAGGCAGTACAACGTCTGGATGGGATATATGCTCTGCTCATCGTTTCCAAGATTGCTGCCTGTGACATCAAAGCAGGTTCAGGAGCTTACGTGTCAAATTCCTCTTTTTCAGTAGACACTGAAGGTCCCGCATTGCTTTCTCCTTAATCTTGTTTATCTACTTTGTGTACTTCAGAGGATACAATGGTGAAGGAGAAATTATGGACTTTGATGTCTCAAAATGAGCCTTCACTTGTGCACATTAATTTGGTAATATTTTCTATATATTTCTTTCGGTACTTATTTGGTGATCTGGTACTCACTATTTTGCCTTGCTTTTTTTTCTATGTTTTCTTTCTTGTCTTTGCATGTCGCTACTGAAAGGCCTTAAAACTATCAAGTGATGATTGTGTAGTATGTGTCGATCTTCTTGAGGTGCTCCTCGTGGAACACTCCTCCAAGTAAATGTCCTGCCTAATGATTGAAATCCGTTTTTCGACTGTCTGTAGAAGTCTTAATCATCTCTCCTGCCTGATTTCAGGGTTTTGGAAACATTCTCAATGAAACCACTATCACAGGTAAACTAAACGAGTTCATGTTTGCTGACCCGTTTCTTCTTATTTTGGACTTAATGGGTCATCTTTTTTCTAAGCAGTTGCTTCTCTTTCTACTATGCCATCCAAGCTGGAATGTCCGTAAATCAGCTTACAATTCTGTTACAAAGATCTTTCACGCAACTTCGAAGTTTGCCACTACCGTTTTAGACGAGTTCTCGGATTTCCTTTCCCTAATTGGGGACAAGATTGCTTCTTCTAAAACCAGGTACAAACAATAAGCTTTATTTTTTTTTGTCTTTTTAAATTCTTTTCACCCACCCAGCCACTATGTAGACTGCTTCCTGTGATGATATGTACTATTACCCTCTGATCCTTGGCCTTCAATATGATTAATCATTTCACATTTTCAAAGGTTTTGACCATAATGCCAATAGCGAGTCATTCATTCTAGGAACTAACTTGGCACTTCTGTAGTGACACAGATAATTCCATGAATCATCAAGCTCCGCTTGTCCCTTCTGTAGAGGTGTTAGTGAAGGCTTTGATTGTCATTTCATTGGCAGCAGCTGCTGGATCTCCAAGCACATGGATTGATCGTGCAATATTTTGCTCGCATCATCCAAGCATAGTTGGTACTGGAAAAAGAGATGCTGTTTGGAAGGTAATCTTGACATTAGTTCATTATGGATGGTTAATTCTAGTTACTCATGTTTCGTTTATTTGCACTTCTTAATAGTGATTTTCACCTTTTGATATACACAGAGATTGCAAAAGTGTCTCAAAACTTGTGGTTTTAATGTTGCTACTTTTCTGTCTACCAATGGAGAAAGTGTTTGCAAGGTAATCGAACTGCTGTCAGTGACTTCTACATCGCCAAAACATGTAGTATTCATTTGTTGCTTGGCACAATTAATCAACTATTGTTTTGAATGAATGCGTCAGAGCCTGCTTGGACCAATGGGTTTAATGAGTCCAAAAACTCCTGAGCAGCAAGCGGCGGTGTATTCCTTGTCCACATTGATGTCTCTGGCACCAGATAATACATTTACAGTGTTTAACAAGGTATTGCATTTCCAGCAATTTTGTTTTCTAATCATTGAAGTTGTAACGTTTGATTTGTTTGCTGATGTTTTATGTTTTATATTCTTAGCATCTGCAAGAACTTCCAGATCGGCTCTCTCATGATATGCTTTCAATAAGTTGTAACGTTTGATTTGTTTGCTGATGTTTTATGTTTTATATTCTTAGCATCTGCAAGAACTTCCAGATCGGCTCTCTCATGATATGCTTTCAATGACCGACATTAAGGTAAATCATCTCAATTTTTCTAAGCACATTATGGATTTAGCATTTCTTTCCTTTCCTCTCTTTGTAGTCACTTTCTTTAATCCAGCTGTAACATTTCATACAGAGTGCCACGTGTATCGTGTACTTTGCACCTGCAAGTTTTGAGTAGTTTTTTCCTTTTTTTTTTTTTTTTGATGTTTTAATTCAGATCTTCAAGACCCCTGAGGGGATGCTTTCAAGCGAGCAAGGTGTTTATGTTGCTGAGTCGGTTATTGCGAAGTACACAAAGCAGGAGCCGGTACTTACATGGGTTTACTCTATCTTTATCTTTTGATACTTATACATGGTTCCACTTTTAGCATACTGGATCTAATAAATTTCCTTCTGTTGTTGTAGAGTTCTAGCCACTCTCTAAAGAAAGGATTGGCTAGTAGAGATGCTACAAACTCAGGAAGAAGGGACACTGCAAAGTTGACGAAGAAAGCTGGTACACATCTATCAAAGCTCTCTGTTTAGTATTATCCACCCCCAGCGTATATATACTTAATTGAAATAATAATTGCAGACAAAGGAAAAACTCCAAAGGAAGAGGCACGAGAACTGATGCTCAAAGAGGAGGCCTCTACGCGGGAAAAGGTTCACCGGATACAAAAAAATCTTTCGTTGGCGCTTCATGCTCTTGGGGAGATGGGTCTTGCTAATCCTGTGTTTTGTCACAGTCAATTACCTTCTTTGGTAAGTAAAATTTTGGTGCTTAGTTGCGAAGAGCTGTATTTATCCTTATGCTATAGAGTGAACATATTTTGTAAACAATTAATTAGTTATTCATCTGCCACTGCTACTCCTTTTGTTTATGTCCACGCATGTTACTCTCTTTGGCATATCAGGCTCCTATAGTTTTAAGGTTAAGCTCTTACAGTTGCCGTATATCTTTACCAGTCTAGGTTTTTGGATCCTTTGCTGCGATCACCTATCGTTGGTGATACAGCCTTTGAGAACGTGGTGAAGCTGGCGAGGTGTACAGTTCAGCCACTGTGTAATTGGGCCTTAGAAATTGCAACTGCTCTGCGTTTGATCGCGGTTGATGAAGTTGATGCTTCATTTGATTTTCCTTCATCAGTTGACAAGGCTGGGAAAACATATGAGGGTCTTTTTGAGAGGATTGTAAACGGGTTATCCTTATCTTGTCAATCAGGACCACTTCCTGTAGATACCTTCACGTTCATCTTTCCGGTTTGTTTCTTACCATTTCTGTTGACATTATTTTAACTTGTATTTCCTCTCACTGAATGAGCTGTGATTTTATCTTATCAGATACTGGAGCGAATATTACTGTCATCAAAGCGGACAAAACTTCATGATGATGTTCTTCGTATTCTGTACATGCATCTAGATCCAATGCTGCCACTTCCAAGACTCCGGATGATATCAGTTGGGGACTTGAACCCTTACTGTTTTCACACTGTTATAGCTTTTGTTGTATTTCGGTGTATATATATAGTTGTGCTAATTTTGCAATGTTTGAATGTAACCAACATCTGAACTATATTTTCTCAGGTTCTTTATCATGTGCTAGGTGTTGTTCCTGCATATCAAGCATCAATCGGACCTGCACTGAATGAATTGTGTCTTGGATTGCAAGCAGATGATGTCGCAAATGTATTTCTTTTTCCTATGTTTTGCATGCAATTTTTTCTGTTCTAGAGAGTTATATTTCTCTTCATTTTATGTTCACAGGCACTCTATGGAGTATATTCAAAAGATGTTCATGTCAGAATGGCCTGCTTAAACGCAGTAAAGTGTATTCCAGCTGTTTCCAAATACTCGCTTCCTCAGAATGTCGATATAGCAACAAACATTTGGATAGCTGTACATGATCCTGAAAAGGTTAACATTCATCATTTAAACAAAATATGTAATATCTAGTTATGTTTGCTTTTGGTTGTTACTAGGTTTGTAATCTCTTATCATTTTCGTTGTTGCACCATCTGACGCTCTGTGATCTTACTCCTTGCAGTCAGTTGCTGAAACAGCAGATGATATATGGGCCCGTTATGGTTATGATTTGGGGACTGATTATTCAGGAATTTTTAAAGCACTTTCTCATATAAATCTCAATGTCCGATTAGCTGCAGCAGAAGCATTGGCTGCTGCTTTGCATGAAAGTCCATCGTCAATCCAGGTTACTAAATTTCTTGAATCAATACTTGTGACAATAAGAATGGTTCTTAAAGATTAATTTGTTTTGCAGTTATCTCTTTCCACTTTATTTTCCTTGTACATCCGTGATGCTACTACCTCTGGTGAGGATGTCTTTGATGCTGGTTGGATAGGCAGGCAGGGAATTGCCTTGGCACTGCAATCTGCTGCCGATGTGTTGACAACAAAGGACCTTCCTGCTGTTATGACTTTTTTGATATCCCGGGCTCTGGTATTTCTTCTCGCCCTGTCAGATAAATTCTTCTCAAACGAAAAAAACTATCCCACTCTTAGCCATGTTGCAAAGGAATTGGGTTTTGCATTATTATCACCTAGAAACCCACCAATTATGTTGTTGTCGGAAATTATAGTAAGCTTTTAACTTCTATTCAAAAAATTGGATGAACCGAGTGTTTTTTTTTTACAAGCGCAGGCTGATCCCAACACTGATGTTCGTGGAAGGATGATCAATGCCGGAATTATGATTATTGATAAGCATGGCAAAGAAAACGTTTCATTGTTGTTCCCCATCTTCGAGAATTATTTAAATAAAGAGGTCTGTTCTACAAGCAACTGAAAACCTGCTGGATACATCGTTTGCTTCATTATGGCTACAAATTCCTTTTGTGCTTCATCTCACCTCTTATCTCTTATTTCTCACCATGCAGGCATCAGATGAGGAGGAATATGACCTGGTTCGTGAGGGTGTTGTTATATTCACTGGAGCATTAGCAAAGCACTTGGAAAAAGTGATAATTCTACCATTAGTTTAAATCTTGTCACAGTGCTCATTATCTTGTCAGAATACTCATGATTTTCGTCTCTATCTTGTATAATCACTAATGATGACAGGATGATCCTAAAGTCCATTCTGTCGTGGAAAAGCTGTTGGATGTGTTAAATACACCGTCAGAATCTGTTCAGCGTGCAGTATCAACATGCCTTTCTCCACTTGTTCCATCAAAGAAAGTATGTTTCCTACAAATCTTAGATCTTACGGAAAGATTATTTCGTTTCCTTGTGGCTTGGCCAGGGAGTAAATCAGTTGGCTTGATGAGTGTAAGGTTTATCATTTTTTGTTAGGAGGATGCCCCCGCCCTCTTTTCGAGGCTCTTGGATAAGCTAATGAACAGTGATAAATATGGTGAGCGAAGAGGAGCAGCTTTTGGTCTTGCGGGAGTGGTTATGGGCTTTGGAATTTCTAGTTTAAAGAAATATGGCCTTGTAGTCACTTTGCAAGAAGCTCTTATCGAAAGGTATTTCTATTTGCGTCTTTATATATGAATATATGATATTTGAATTTATTGTTTATTTGCTGCTTTTGTATTTCATGTTGGCTGTGAAGCTGATCACGTTTGTGTTTGGATATGAGGAATTTGTGCTAAATTATATTTTTCAATTTTGCTGAGCCAATGTAGCTGTTCGCTACGGTACTGGCGCATATTCTGCATATTTAGCCAAATAGTCCTGTTTTTGAATTAGCTCCACTGGTTGTTATCTTTAGTAATACATTGTAGAGACAATCAATTTATATTCACATGAAAAGTCTTGCAAGTCAAAGTTCCAGTGTACTGGGTTAATTAACTGCTGCTTTTTTTTTTTTTTTTTTCCTTTTTCTGATAGTGCTATATTTTTTGGTATCACTTGTAGTACTAATATGTAAATCTTCCTTCACTTCAGCTAAGTTGTTTGTGATTTGGCTACAGAAATTCTGCAAAACGGCGTGAAGGAGCACTACTTGCATTTGAATGCCTCTGTGAGAAGCTTGGAAAATTATTTGAACCGTGAGTGAAGTCTCTAATGATCGACATTCCAAAAGCTTATGTTGCATTTTGCTAATGCTCTCTTATTTCATTCTTCTGGTTTAGGTATGTTATCAAGATGTTACCATTACTTCTGGTCTCCTTCTCTGACCAAGTCGGGGCAGTTCGTGAAGCAGCAGAATGTGCTGCTCGAGCTATGATGTCTCATCTATCTGCATATGGTGTGAAACTTGTCCTTCCTTCTCTACTCAAGGTGATAGTTTATATTATTCTGAAGATTTTTAAAGTTTAATGTTGTGTAACTAAGGTTTTGCGCATTTCGATGTGCTCGGCTCATGATCATCTTTTTAATTGTGTTAACTATGTGATATTGCTATCTTCTTTGTCATTTTCCTACGGTTTGTGCTGGGGTAGAATGGAAGGAAAATTTATGCTTGCTTACGTGCTTGTACTTGTATGATTGTATTTTGATTATCGCTCTTTTCTTCTAGTTCTACCCTATTTGAGTGCTGCACCTTAGAAATAAGGTTCAGATTCCTCGTTGCATTTATTCTTTGGTCTTACATGACGTGTACTTTTCTGTTTATTTCGTTCTTTCTGATAGGGCCTTGAAGACAAAGCATGGCGAACAAAGCAAAGCAGTGTACAGCTCCTCGGAGCTATGGCATTTTGTAATCCTCAGCAACTGTCTCAATGCCTTCCTAGGGTTGTGCCAAAGCTTACAGAGGTGTGTAATGCATGTAGACTTTAGTTGCTTCTTAACTGTAAGACTTGTATATGTTTTCCTTCCGTTGGTTATTTAATATAATCTGATTCCATGACGTAAAATTATACAGGTTTTGACGGATACACATCCAAAAGTTCAGTCAGCTGGGCAGTTGGCACTTCAGCAGGTTCGACTGATATAGCAGAACGAATTCCATATTTTGTTGTCTTTACTGACTAGAGTTTCCTCTCACCATTTGTTTTAGGTCGGAAGTGTCATAAAGAACCCAGAGATATCCTCTCTTGTCCCCACTCTTCTGTTGGCCTTAACAGATCCCAACGATTACACACGACATTCTCTTGACATCCTTCTTCAAGTAAGGATTCTATATCTAATTTCCTTCCGATTATACTTCTCTTCATTTGCATTTTTATTCTAACTCTTCTCTTATTACAGACAACATTCGTTAATTCTGTTGATGCCCCTTCACTTGCACTATTGGTACCAATAGTTCATAGAGGATTGAGAGAAAGGAGTTCTGAAACAAAAAAGAAAGCTTCTCAAATTGTCGGCAATATGTGTTCTTTAGTGACAGAGCCAAAGGATATGATTCCTTACATAGGATTGCTGCTTCCTGAGGTTAAAAAGGTAATTTTCCGTATATACCAAAATAACGAGTTGTCTCTTGCATAAGAAATTGACACTGGAGTTGTCAGGTTCTTGTGGATCCAATTCCTGAGGTACGTTCCGTGGCAGCAAGGGCTGTTGGGTCACTTATCAGAGGAATGGGAGATGAGAATTTCCCAGATCTTCTTCCATGGCTATTCGAAACTCTAAAATCTGATACAAGCAATGTGGAAAGGTCTGGAGCTGCTCAGGGATTAAGTGAGGTATGTAGAATAAGAAGTGTTTTGGTGGTTTGTTTATTAGTCAGTACACCTGGTTTGCTGACGTAGAAATCCACAAAATTATCTGTAAGCTTTAGCACGTTTCCAGTACATCCACTATTCATCCAGAACATCATTGTAGGAGTATCATTATTTTTAGATAGGTTCTCTTAATCTACTTTAGAGTAACTGAGACGTCTCTGTATAAATGCTTTTGTCTTCGATTTGTTTGGTACCCATTTGTAATGGTTTGATCAAGTATATTGTTATCGATATGGTGGATGGGATATTTGGAAATAGACCAATTTGTAAATCTGTGATCTCAGCTTCTGTCAAACAAATTGTAGCTGCATTTCTTAGCATTCTGTCTCCTTATGTTTTTCTTCAGGTTTTAGCAGCTCTTGGGACAGAGTACTTTGAGAATGTACTTCCTGATCTCATTCGTCATTGTTCTCATCAAAAAGCATCGGTCCGGGATGGATACCTTACGCTTTTCAAGGTGAACTCAAAACATTTCATATATTCCTCAAACTTTACTTTAGGGAGATTTTTGTAAAAGCTTTTGCTTGTTAATTGCAGTTCTTACCAAGGTCCTTGGGTGCTCAATTCCAGAACTACTTACAGCTTGTGTTACCGGCCATTCTGGATGGTGAACCTAATACTTTTAATGACTTTTCACTTCTAAACAAGCTTTTGACTTATTGACTAAACTGATGGTGCGCTAATGCTTTAGGTCTTGCCGATGAGAATGAATCTGTTCGTGATGCAGCCCTGGGGGCTGGCCATGTATTGGTGGAGCACCATGCAACAACGTACAAATTTACATTACATCTATTTCTCTTTGACCTCTATATACACTTACCATGATCCGTAGATTGATTAGATTTTTAACTCATTTGATTTGTTTCTGTAATGGTGTTGCTAGTTACTTCTGTTTTTCCTCTTATATTAGTTGTAGCTTATAAATTGTTAGATTAATTTGATAAGTTCTATTTTAATTGATTGCTGATATTAAGTAGAAGCTTCCATTATTACTAACATATCATGTCTAAATTAGGATCATTGGTTTTACAGGTCCCTTCCTCTTCTTCTTCCAGCTGTGGAGGATGGTATTTTTAATGACAATTGGCGAATCCGTCAAAGTTCTGTTGAATTGCTTGGGGATTTACTGTTTAAGGTTAACATCATTTTCTCGTGTTCTGTTTTTCTTGTTATTTATTACTTTGTAACCAATGTTGCCATCGTCCTTGCTCGTTATAGATGTTGCAATGCCTGGTTTTTAGTGTGTTGGTAATATTCAGCTTCTAAGAAAATGAAATTAATAGCAGTATTGAAAAAGGAAGTCCTCACCATAATAATCTTGATAAGGTGTAAATAAGTCCAACCTTGCCTTAATATTTGATCTTTGGAGCTTTTGTACTAGGTTGCTGGTACATCCGGTAAAGCTCTGCTGGAAGGAGGAAGTGATGATGAAGGTGCAAGTACTGAAGCACAGGGTCGTGCAATTATTGATATATTAGGGATGGACAAGCGGAATGAAGTTCTTGCTGCCTTATATATGGTCCGGACTGATGTTAGTTTGTCTGTTCGTCAGGTAATGTTGTGAATGCCTTATCTACATGTGTCGTTCGAGTGTACTTCAATTTTGTGATGAAAGTAAAACTAATTGCTCTTTCCAGGCGGCACTACATGTATGGAAAACCATTGTAGCAAATACACCAAAAACGTTGAAGGAAATAATGCCAATTTTGATGAGTACCTTAATCTCTTCTTTAGCATCACCATCCTCTGAGAGGCGGCAGGTTCGGATCCTACTTATCTTTTGTTTCTTTCCTTATATTACTAGCCTGCAGGTGTATAAGTCTATTATATTTATACTGTGTAGGTAGCAGGAAGATCACTTGGAGAGCTGGTCAGGAAGCTTGGTGAAAGGGTGCTTCCTCTTATTATTCCAATTTTAGCTAAAGGACTGAAAGATCCTGATGTTGACAAAAGACAAGTAAGCATCATTTCGAAGCAATAATTTAATATCTCTTTATCAAGATACTTTCCACCGGTTATTTTGTTTTTATCAGGAACTATTTTGGTAATAATCATTGTGGTTACCTTACCAACCATGAATTGAATTTTCAGTGTTATTTTTTATCTGAGTAGAGCTGGCACCATGACTGTGTTCTAGTTACTGTGACATGTATTTATGTGATATCTCTTAAATGGGCTAGGTATCACTACGTCAATTATGTTCAATGAATTTGAGACTTGATATATGTCCATATGTGATGCTTAAATGTTTTCATATTGATCGCTAAGCCTATAAGGTCCATGTTATTCTTCTCACGTTGGCTTGATATTATAATACATGATTGGCAGGGTGTATGCATTGGTCTGAATGAAGTGATGGCAAGTGCTGGGAGGAGTCAGTTGCTGAGTTTCATGGATCAGCTCATTCCTACCATTCGGACAGCACTTTGTGATAGGTTTGCTTTGTTCTTCATGCATAAGCTTCTGATTCCGTATGTTTCTTTATGCTATTGAGAGAAGTAACATTCTGAACTTGTACTACTCTTGTCTACAGCGCTGTTGAGGTTCGTGAATCTGCTGGACTAGCATTCAGCACCCTGTACAAGGTACCTGTACTGGCTTGTGTTGCGTATGAGATTTTTCTACCGGTCACACTATATTTATCATTCGTCTACTTTTGAAATGTAGAGCGCTGGATTGCAAGCAATGGATGAGATTATCCCAACTCTTATGGAAGCATTAGAGGATGATGAAATGTCTACTACTGCCCTAGATGGGCTTAAACAAATTATAAGGTTTCTACTGTTTCCTAGGCTCTTGTTCCCCGTTAGTCCTTCAGAGTATAAAGTTTTCTGGTTTGCTGAATATACTTTTGGAATTTCAGTGTTAGGACAGCAGCTGTTCTTCCACATATCTTACCCAAGCTTGTCCATCTTCCTCTCTCGTATGTGTTCCTTTTATCTACTGTAAGATGCATCATCAAGCATGATGTGTTAATTTTTGGTTGTCTTAAACGTTGTAAAATGCTTTGTCTAGTGCCCTAAATGCACATGCTATTGGAGCCTTAGCTGAAGTTGCTGGTACTGGTTTCAACACTCATCTTGGGACCATACTTCCTGCTTTGCTCTCTGCAATGGGAGATGAAAACAAGGTAAAAATAAGATTGTATTCACCTTAAATTTGTATGAAAGATATTGTTTTCTGAGATTAAGATTTTCTTTCTTGTCTCAGGAAGTTCAAGAACTAGCACAAGAGGCAGCACAGAGGGTGGTACTTGTCATTGATGAAGAAGGAGTTGAGACTCTCTTATCAGAACTTCTCAAAGGAGTGTCTGATAGTCAGGTTTGTTTGTTACCTTTTTAATTAAGTATTTTATTTTGGCATGTAAGAAATATAGGTTTCTAAATTGTTTATTTTCAGGCTTCAATAAGAAGAAGTGCTTCCTATCTGATTGGTTACTTCTTCAAGAGTAGCAAGCTTTACTTGATTGATGAAGCTCCAAACATGATATCTACTTTGATTGTTATGCTCAGTGATTCTGATTCAACAACTGTTGCGGTAGGCTCCTTGGCCAGAATGAAAAGAGTTGAAGTAATTATGTCTTGTGTAACTTTCTCTCTCTCAACAGGTTTCCTGGGAAGCTTTGGCTAGGGTTATTGGTTCAGTTCCAAAGGAAGTACTTCCTTCGTATATAAAACTTGTACGTGATGCTGTATCTACAGCTAGGGACAAAGAGCGTAGAAAGCGAAAGGTTAGCTTTTTGCTATGTTTCAAAGAATATCACTCTATAAGAACGATCATATTACGGATGAAGCAATATTTTCTTTCAACTAATGTGTAGAGTATACTGTGCTACTTGAATTGCAGGGAGGATATGTTGTTATTCCTGGTTTATGCCTCCCTAAATCCCTTAAGCCATTACTTCCAGTATTTCTACAGGTATTCTTTGCTTAAGGCCACCTTAAAACTAAATCTTTTAGATAGTGTATAAGCAGTGGTTTCTGGGTGGCTTGCACTGATCTCGCATTCATCATTTTTTAACAAAAGTCAAGATGAATCTCAGTTTGAAAATGCAAAAACTGTTGCCCTTTATTGCTTGCACGTAAGAGCAATCAAACAATTTTGTACTTTGTTCTCAGCTCTAGGCCCTCTTATCCTTTTGCTATAATGTCCAGGGTCTAATTAGTGGATCAGCTGAATTAAGAGAGCAAGCTGCACTTGGTCTTGGTGAGCTTATTGAAGTTACTAGCGAGCAAGCATTAAAGGAGTTTGTCATACCGATAACAGGGTATGCAGTGTGTGAAATCTTAATTTCTTGTGTCGATACTTCTTTTGCTATGAATCCATTTCTAGTATTTCTTACTTGGCTCGTGTGGTAAAGTTTTATATGAATAATTGATGTTTAAAGGTGCATATTGTGCTAGCTCTAAAGATGTTAGAAGGTCTTTGACAGAAAGTATCAAATTTAAATGGTACCACCATCTGTTGAGCTGAGGTACCTTTACTTGTTATTTCAGGCCTCTTATTCGAATCGTAGGAGATCGGTTTCCATGGCAGGTCAAAAGCGCTATCTTGGCTACATTAATCATCCTAATACAAAGGGGTGGGATGGCGCTTAAGCCATTCCTCCCTCAACTTCAAACAACATTTGTCAAGTGTCTACAAGACTCTACAAGGTAACTCCTTGATATCCCAACTTGAATGAAAAAGTAGTTTACAAATGTTTAGTGAAAGACGACTACCTCTACAACAAATGTTTTCTAAGCGCATCCTAATAGTTATGGTCCATTTCTCATTAACGTGGTCTCGGGTACTTCAAGCTAACACCTTTACACTGCAGGACCATCCGTTCTAGTGCTGCTCTTGCCCTAGGAAAGCTTAGTGCATTAAGCACAAGGATTGACCCATTAATTGGTGACTTGATGACAAGTTTTCAGGTACTTATTGCATCTTAATTTAGCAGCTAATGCATAAATTCTTACTGTCTATCTCTGATTCTTATGTATGTATGAAATTTGTTAAATGTATCAGGCTGCAGATTCTGGGGTACGTGAGGCCATTTTGTCTGCCATGAGAGGTGTAATAAAGCATGCTGGGAAGAGCATTGGGCCAGCTGTTAGAATACGCATTTTTGATCTCCTAAAGGATCTAATGCACAGTGATGACGACCAAGTTCGTATTTCTGCCACAAGCATGCTTGGTGTTTTGTCACAGGTAGGGCTTCTTAGTTCTTACATGCATACTTTGTCATCTTAGTTCTATGGTTAACCCCACAGAAGTAATCTCACTTAAAACACTTGTCATGTATGCTATTATGCTGCAAGTTTATAGCTCTCGAACTTACCATTTTTAACGTATTTTTGTTGGAAGTAGAATTAGTGTCTTTAACTATTGATGATTATTATGCTTTTGTTGAAGCCTAATCTAACATTCCTATTTTTGCAGTTCTTGGAAGCTGCACAACTCAGTGTTCTGCTTCAGGAAGTCAGAGATTTATCTGCTTCACCAAAATGGAGTGCTAGGCATGGATCAGTTCTCTGTATTGCATCTTTGCTGAAGCACAACCCTTCAACCATTATGACATCTTCACTCTTTTCCTCAATGTTGAATTCTCTTAAGAGCTCTTTGAAGGATGAGAAGGTACACTTGAGAAATAAGGATTCCCCCGTTTTCTGTGTAACCTTCCCCCGTTTTCTGTGTAACCTTTCTGACACCTTCTTTTGAAATAGTTTCCATTACGTGAAACCTCGACAAAGGCCTTGGGAAGGCTCTTGCTACATCAACTTGCAACGGATCCTTCCAACACAAGAGTGGTTATCGATATCCTTTCATCAATAGTCTCAGCTTTGCATGACGATTCAAGTGAGGTTCGAAGAAGAGCACTCTCTTCGCTTAAAGCTTTCGCAAAAGTAAGTGTAGGATTCCATTAGTTGTTTTGACTAGATTTATTCGCTTATGATACGTAGAATAGTAAAATAAGACGTTTCCTTTTACAGGCTAACCCGACAGCGACCATGGCAAATGTGAGCGTTATCGGGCCTCATCTTGCTGAATGTTTAAAGGATGGGAGCACACCAGTGAGACTTGCTGCAGAGAGATGTGCTTTGCACGTGTTCCAATTAACAAAAGGTATTGACTTTACAGAATTACTCTGTAGCACATCTCAGTTCTGAGTTTGCAGATATTTGATCCCAGAATATGTTCGCAGATTTACTAATTTTCTTTGATTGGTCTTCCCATGTGCAGAAAATGTTCAACCGGCTCAAAAATATATTACAGGATTGGATGCCCGACGGTTAGCCAAGTTACCTGAACACAGGTACTTAATCATCTTCTTTACATCCGAAATTCATTTTTAGTGGCAAAATCTTTCAATCAATACAGCCAAAGTACATTTTAGCGCCGGAGACAAATAACTATTGTAGAATATGCTTTAAAGTCAGATGGCGTTGTATCCCGGCTATAAAACAATTCAATATACGGCTTCTCTTCATCCTTCCGCATATAAGACTTGGGATTAAGTATAGTTTGTTGCATTTGCAGCGACGACAGCGATGATAGCGAAGATGAGAATGGAAGTGGGTAGAAGGAACCTTGTGTTCTCCATCTTGTAGTAGAGAAGCTCGTTTGCTTTCCTATACACATTTCTGCAGAAGCCTTATCCCGTGAGTTAAATCTCTATCTTTTCCGAGAATATTGATACAGAGAGATTTGACACAAATATAGATATTATACCAGATTGTGGATTATTAAATCCTTGTCTTTTCGTATGGAAAGACTCCCGTTTTGATAGATTGTAACGTCAGCAAGTAATAAATTTTTGTATGGGTCTTGCTTTGCTTTGTTTTTCTAATTTTTCTATAGCGTTTGAGGAATCCAAATCAGTGGAACAAAGTCAACAAAAACTACTACTAAAATGACAAATATACACATTTTGTATTTAACCAAATAACTAAACAAATAAAGAGGTGTTTTCATTCTGAATTTCTACATTAAAGTACAAAAAAAGAATTAACCTTTTTACTTCACCAATTTGTGGTTCACTTCTCCAAATTCTAATTACTTTACTCCCACAACCAAAGAAATATTTCCTATATATTTTCTCTCCACCCTTCTCTTTCTTCTTCAACCTCAATCTCTTATTTCGGACCCTATCTCCAACATAGGTTTCTTGAAATATCCCACCTAATCGTCGCAATCTTTGAACAAAAAGAGCTTTATGTGGGATATGCAGATATTTTGTTCACTGAAAATCTTGAAGTAAAGTTTGTTTCTCTGTATCTTCTTCATGAGTTTCGATTTCCTCTCACAACATATATGAACAAATTTGGATATTTGCTATTCTTTTGATTTGCAATTATGTTCAATAAATAGTTAATTATGTTTCTTACCAAAATAGCAAACTACAGTAAAACCTTTATAAACTAATAAAATCGATAAACTAATAAATTCGATAATATAATAAATTTCTCTGATCCCAAGTTGGGTCACTGTAAAATATAGCACAAATCGATATGATAATAAGATAATAATGAAACCTATCTAATTATATTGTCTTATTAATATCATAAATTAATAACTTCCATATACAAATCTTATATAAAGATATAACATATGATAATATACTAAAATATAAATATAATATTACTATTTTTATTTGAATTGGTATATTTTTAGAGCTTATATATAATTTTAGAATAAAACTTTAAAAAATATTATAATTTAAAAAGAACATATTATTTTTTAATAATAAACTTTTTCTCGTCAAAACCGATAAATTAATAACTTTATAAATAAATAAAATATCAAAGTCCAGATATTATTAATTTATAGAGTTTCACTGTATGCACAAATATAGTTAACTACTATCTATAAAACATAACTATGTTTCTATATACGAACCATCACTCAGTTATAGTGAACTATTCATGTTCAATATTGTGCTATTACTCTATCATACTTTTAATAATTAGCATGTTCACATTCAACTGCATTCCTTAAATTCCTTAAATTAAACTCAAATGGTAACACATAAAAAAATTCAGCAGCATTCCTTGAGTTCTACAGTTTCTCGGTTACCATTTAGTCCATAGTGTTTTTGAAGTTTTTGAACCAATATATAAGGTTCCTTTGCAGCTTTGTAATTGTATTCCAAAAATAGATCAATAAGTTTTGGTTTTCCAAAAACAGACCACATTATTTTGTGAAATCATTTGTTTACCTTAAATAAATTATAACAATTTGGCAAAAAGGTTGAAAAAGAGAGTTGGTGTCTTATGATGTTTTTAATAATGTTAATCCAATTTTAATCGCCAAAAAATTATTAACCATTTTATTTATTTTTTTTGGTTTTTTTTTTTAAATATTTCTCTAACCCTGAATATTTCGTTTTTAATTACATTTTTAAAAATATTTTAACTACATTGTTAAAAATATAATAATTATTTTAAAAATCTTTAAAGTACTATTCCCTAAATGTTTTGTTTTTTCTTTTAGTGGAGAGAAAAATGAAGGCAAGATTTTGAAAAGATTTTATGAATATTCAATTACAATATTTCCTAGATTTATCTCAGATTCTCGCAATGTAGAATGTATGCGTGATTTACATTCATGGTGACTTTTGAGACAGAAAGAGTGACATTTAATCAGATGTGGACTTTTGTGTTGTTTGTGGCGTTTGTTGATAACGCTTTCACCCTTAATGAAAAGGGGTTGGAAATGTTAAAAAAATAAAACTAGCTGGCGACATTTATCCTGGTGATATTTTCTCATGACGTCGTCGAGGTTTTAAAACTCGGATTGATCGGAGAATTTAATTTGTTTCTCATGATTTTCGGACCTATAGACAGGTCGTTTACCATTTAATTTTATGGCTATTTGTTTTCTGTTTGATAAGGTTATGGATCTGGGTCCGTGGAAAGTTCTGGTGCAATTTTGTTTTTTTTTGGACAATAACCCGCGTGTACAAAACCTATGGACGAAATTCTACGTGGATGATTTACCAATTGTACACTTTGCATTCTGTGTACGCATCTTGGATTGTTGTGTGGATGATTTTATATTTTTAGTGAATGTATGCTTACACATAAAATCGAATTTTTTGTCGCAATCTCAGAATATTGGTTTTTAATCGGAGCCGAAGAGGAGCAAGTGGACCAGTCGGTTGCATTACACCTCTGCTGCCATCTCATATGGAGTTTGACTCCACCTTCCTCTATGTAGGGTTAATTTCCTCATTGGAAGGATAATGGATCCGTGGACCGACCAGTTGTGGCCCACAAAATATGAAAAAAAAAACAAAAAAAAAGGGAGCTAGTGTAATAAATGCTCCGTAAATACACATTTAGGATTTTACATTAAACTGAATATTTTAAAAGGCTTGATTCTTACACTGCTACAAGAAGAAAAAAATGACTGTTTGTCTTTCTCACTAGACAATGACAATGACAATGACAAATGTTATCTTTGTTTTCTAAGTGAGCAGATGAAAGATTTACACACCAAAAATAGATTCTCTTAAACCCGATAATCGGTTTCTAATCTTGCATTGGATACTCCAACCAAGAATTGGATTGATCTTCCCAGAATTATAGTGGAACCATTTCTCGCCATTGTGTACACCCTAAAAATGTCCACGTCATGATGCAAGATCATCATCTTTTTGTTTCTCTTGTTACTTCTTTCTTGTGCATGCTTTACAAGAAGATTATGTAGTCTCATGACTATATAAGTTGAGCTTCATTGATGACTGAGTAGAGATAAATTTTTTGTTGCTCTTGCCACTCTTTTAAGTAGAGATAAAACTGAAAAAACAGATTTTTACAGAATAATGACTGAGAGATTGACAAAGAGAAGGAGTTCACAAAATTATGGATCCAGACAATCTATTGTACAACGAAAAGTACTAGTTGAATTGACTGTTATTAAAACTATTGTCCACTCACTAAAAACTATGGACACACGAGTTCAGTCCACGAAGCTAAGTCAAATATTTTAAAAAAAAAACTGCAGGAAAGTAGAGTTCTCAGCAAAGTAGGATGGAAATCTGTAGCAAACCCAATTATCCACAGCAAATTATCCAGAGATTCCTGTGTACAATAAAATCTAAGCTAAATTGACTGTTATCCGCAAATACATACAACAATTTCACCAAGCAATCTGAGTTAAAAAAGACAATTGAAACCCAACCAAAAACATAGAGGAACACTGATAATATGAACTGTTAAGAGGAAAAAAACTTGATTAAAGATGAAATTGATCTTCTTAGGAGAGTTTACTAATTTATACCTCTAAACATCTCTGAAATCAGGGAAGATGGTCGGGATCTGAGAATGTGAATTGCGAAGTGAAAGCTGGTCGGGATCTGAGAATGTGAATCGCCGGTGTTGTGGTATTTGTCGGAAAGAAGAATGATGTAAAAGTAAAAGTTGTCGTAAGAGATTGGAGAGAAAAGAGGACATTAGTGTAATATCACTTTCAATAAGTCATTTTTATTGTAAATCACTCTTTACACTCAGGGTGATTTTTGTGTTTGGAATTACAGAAAGAATGACATTTAATCAGAGGTAGACTTTTGTATTGTTTGTGGTGTTTGTTGATGACGCTTTCACTCTTATTGAAAAAGAGTTGAAAAAAAATGTAATGTTAAAAGAACGTAATGTTAAAAAAAACACATAGTGTTATACGTAAAGTACATGTACAGTGTATATGTTAGAAAATATATTCGATCAAATCTTACCCAATCATTAAACATACAAATATTTAGTGAAATGTATTTTTATGGTTGGTAGTGAAATGTATTTTTACGGTTATTTCCAATTTTCCAAAATTTTATGGGTTTTTAAATATTTAATTTATAATTATTAGATATATTAAACTAGAAAGGTGTTCACTTTTTCTGGCCTATTTCTGGCCTGATTTCATTTTCCAAATTATTAAATTTTCATTAAGAAAAAGGGGAATTGCCCAATATAGATCACATATTGATTTGAAATGCAAAACTATACCCTCTATTGCATTTGTTGTCAAATTACAAACCTCACCATTCTGAACAAAGAAAAAATGCTAGCCATAATGATTGTTTTACCCCAAATAAAGTCTACACATGAAGTCTACTATGTAGTAGACTTTGTTATGAAGTCTACTTCGTAATTACAACTTAAATTTAAATTATAAAATTATATTAAATTCTTTTGATTAAAAAAATGTATACATAAATAAGATGTGAACATTTAGCATCTATGAAAAATAAATTGATCCATATAAGCCAACTATGATAAATTATGTTTGTAACTTATAAACTATTTGATGTCTACTCACGAAGTCTAATAAATAATAAAATATTAAATTTAAAGTTTAAAATTTATAAAAAATATTTTGATAAAAATATTTACACATAAATTTAACACAGATAATTACAATCAATGTAAAATAAATTTGCGAAAAAATAATCAATTTAAATCAAGTAAGAAAAATTATGTTAAAACAAAAAAAAAAAAATGTGTGAAGAGCTTTTTTTTTCCAATCTAGAATTATATTAGAATGAGAACTACACGAGGTTAAACGTCAACCAAACTACAAAGCCGGCCGATATCAAGAAATCCCTGAAAACAAGCTCATACAAGGGAAACTAAGCTCCAAACAACTGGAGAGGCAAAGACATAAAACTACCACATAAACAAGACCAAAACGCAGTGGAGCGAAGGATTGAAACGGAGGAGATACTCAAACGAAAACAGAAACCAAAACGAGTTTCGTGCTTCTGGAGGACCTTCATAAGACCCTTACCGTAGAAATCTTCCCTGAAGAAACACAAACTACCTATCAACTCACAACACTAGCCTTCCCAATCGCAAAATAGTACAAACTTGCATAAGCACTAAATGCGGAAAGAGCTCTTGAACATACGAAAGATAGCAGCAGGAAGCAGCCTACGGAGACAAAGAACACCTTACAACAACATAAAAACTTTCCACTCATAAAACCTGTTTTCATAACCCGGCCAAAGACATGACTTCCGGATACGGCGGTGACAGATACGACTGAAACTCGCCTCGATAGAAGCTCCAGAGGAAAGATGAGCTCTCGAACAGATAGGAAAGCAGCGACAAAGAACCCAACCAAACAACACCGAGCTCTACTGACAGGAACGGGAAGGAACGAACCAGAGGGGAACCCGAATCACGTGAAAGCCCCATAAGCTATATGAAGCACGAACGGTAAATACGGAGAGGGCGAAAAACCAGATCTTGTGCAAGACCTAAGGGCTAAGAGGAGAGAAAGTGGAGATAGCAGCCACGCTATACCGAAGATCTACCAGATCCGAAACCACTATACTAAAGAACACATATATCTGACCAGATCTGGAGGATTAAACCAACTAAGCATCTGCAACCTCTTCAATCGAAGGCAAACCAAGCGGAGAAGAAGAGAAAAGACTAAAAAAAAGCAAAGCAACTAAACAACCCCGGACTCCGACACTGAAGAAGCCGTAGGAGCACCGTCGGAGCCTGCACAATGGCATGACGGCGACGAGTTTAGGTTAGAGAGAAGACAGACCGAATTAGTCGCCAAGAGAGAGAAAGGCGTGAACTGTGTGAAGTCTACTCAATAATTCTGCTAAATAACAAAATCTTAAATTTAATTTTTAAAATCAATAAAATTAATTTTGATAAAAAAAAATATGGATAATTTAAATAAATAGAATCCCTATCTATGTAAAATAAAATTTCATGAAAATGAATCAATTTATAAGTTTCATGAGTAAACTAATGTTTGAGGTTTATGGGGATGTATTGAACTTGAGATTTGAAGTGATTTAGGTTGATTTGATTTTTTGGGAGTTTTTAGATGATTTTGTGTGAATCATAGAATTTCAAGTGAATTTAGTTAAAATATTCTAAAATCCCACCTAAAACCATGTGATAATGCTTCTTTAAGCATATCCTTAAGCTCTGAAACCTAGCTCACTCTTAATCTGGGTGAACTCACTAGCCAATTTGTCATACTTGTCGTCACTCTGCTTTACCATTTTCTTCTGATAAACATCAAGCAGACCACGCATAAGACTTTTCATCCCTTGTCCAGCACTTTCTACTGATCACTGGAACAACAGCTGTTTCTTGCGTGTCTCAGCTCTTTTATCAGTAACCTTCCTCTTACCAGTTCTTGACCCAGAAGAGGATGTGGCTTCACCGCATGGTGTTCTGAAATCCTCACCGGTTTCATCTCTTTCGTTATTGTAACAGCCCGGCCCACCGGCCCGGCACTGTTAGGGCTGCAGCCCAATACACCCCAACCCCTCTGGTGTATAAGGCCACACCGCCACTATACCAACCTAGGTTGTTGGTGAGTCTCGAAGCCCAGACCTCACCCTTTAAGTAGCCCCTTCCACAGGAAGCTACCACCAATTGACCTGCACTTTTATTGTAACAGTCCGGCCCACCGCCGGCCCGGCACTGTTAGGGCTGCAGCCCAATACAACCCAACCCCTCTGGTGTATAAGGCCACTGCCACTATACCAACCTAGGTTGTTGGTGAGTGCAAATCAATTGGTGGTAGCTTCCTGGTTGTAGGGCTACTTAAAGGGTGAGGTCTGGGGTTCGAGACTCACCAACAACCTAGGTTGGTATAGTGGCAGTTACAGTTATGGAACACCTCAGACTCTATCTCGACAGCAGGAGGAGGAGCAGGAATTGTTTGCACTGGTTCTTCAAATTCCCATGTGTGACAACTCCAATCATAATTGTTGTTGATGAACACTTTAATTCGATCCACTCTTTCATCTCTCATTTTTTCAATCCTTACGAATTATGCAGAGTCGATTACATCCATATTCCCGTTGACGAGATGTATGAGTACACAAGTCCCTACAAGAGAGTGTAGAAGATGAGTATACAAATGCTAGTTGAAAACAAAAAATGACTCATGAGAAATCAGACCAAAAACAAGACAACACTACTCAAAGTTTTTAGAACCGCCTTCTCCAAGTTAATAATCTCTACAAATCCCGCCCTTGCAGCCCCTGTCCAGTTTGAACATCGAGGAAAGACATGGTCCACTGTATTGAGCTTCGCCCCCAACAGAACGCCACAATCAGGAATAGCTTCCATGATCCAAATCTGAAGAGCATATGCAAATCCTTCAAAAACGTAGCTTGTCGTATTACTCAAGTCGCTCCTCGCTTTGACGACACCCTCCACTAGATGATCAAAGTAGCGTAGACCCTATGGATAACCTCGTAGCTTATCAAAGTCCATGATGAGTTTGATGTAGTCATGAGAAACCCAAGTCTTCTATACTGCCATCAGCAGACCAGCAACACAAAAATACACTAATCGCTGCCTGTCCACACGAGTCCAGTTGTTAGCCTCCAAGATAAGCTTCTTCCTAATCATCCCGAGGTTAATCTTTCCACGAGTCTTTAACAGCTTACTCCAGAAACCACCATCGTCAACCCAATTCTTGAGGTCGTAGTTGCCATCATCTATGCACTAGAGCCCCGTAATAGCATGGAAATCTTGGATTGAGAATCACAATGGCCTCCTATCAAACACAAACCAGAGCTCATGTTTTTTTGCCGTAACAAGCTGCCTAGTCATGAGACTGTGTGCCAATTTTTCTGAAAAATGTTTCCGGTTTTCGTGGATGGCTATGATATGAGCAACCAATCGGTCTTTCTTCACTTTGTTGTACTCTGATGGGACACCACTAGCCAGAACCTTCAATATCGACATTCTTGCACACTTGTTTATTTTATCACCTAGTGGTTTGGCTCCTTCCTCATATAATAATCTCTTGGGAAACTCGAGATCCATAGCTACAAGTAATGAAAACAACATAAATGATTTCAGTACGAAAACGAGAAGAAAATAAAAAATGTAACGCACTTGGACTTTGAGTTTTGCTAAACAAACAAGAGAGAAACCATACAAGAGATAAACAAACAAGAGCAGCAAATATAAAGAATATGAAATTGTAATCAAAATAAGAAGATGGCAATAACAGAACAAGTTAACACTAGCTTATGCACACTAAGAGAATAAAATCAAGGAAAAATACTCTAGAAGTAACAAAATAAGCAGCACATATGCAGATTGATCAAGTAAAAAAAAAAAAAAAATTAAACTTAATTATTCTTCCTTAGAAAACATACAAGAAAAAACATTTCAAATATATTCTGCAAGAGATCATACGCAGATAAAAAACAAACAATAGGAAAACGGAGACACCATCACATACGCAAGAAGAATCACAAAGTACCCAAAAAAACATGCTTGGAAAAAAACAAACACCTAGTATGTGCATCTCTAACAGAAACCCCAAATCAGTTTTCATGTCACCAAATCCCTAATTGCATGTCCACAATATTCAGTTACAACTCTATATCAAAAAATTCTTAGGGAAAAATCGATTAATCAAGGTGTAACATCTGTGAACCAGAAAATTGTTTTAGAATTGGTATCGAACGGCATTAGGGGTTAAGGGGTGGATTACATATGCTCTTTGAGGTGTGAATTTAGGATTGATTGTACATGTTCTTGTTTGATTGTTGTACAGTCGGTCTAAGGTTCAAACACTTCGAAGAAAATGTGTAAAAAGCTCTTAAATCACTAGTGTCGACCGGTAATCGGGTTGATTTCCGGTTTAAGTCGATTGAATTGGAAATTGGATTTGGTTCGGGTCGAGGGTGTCGACCGACACGAAGGAGTGGTGTCGATCGACACCAGCTTCAGGAAAATCGACCGGTTCGATTTAAGTGGGCTGATTTTGGTCGGTTTAGGGGAAGGAAACCCTATTCACGCGACAAAAACACTGTAGCCACATCACCTTTCACGTTTTTCGAGAAAGCAAGTTCAGAGAAGNAGCAGATCTGTTGTTGTTTCTTCACCGTTCATCTCCTTTCCTTTCTTCAGTTAGATCTAAGGTGAGTGCGTGACTGTAGGTCCATTTTCACTAGAGATTTCGTGAATTTTCTGAGTTTGGGTTGATGTTCTTGAGTTGTTGATGTAAGACTCGGTGGTGAGGCTTAGATCTGTCGGCACAAGGTGGAGGATGGGATCTAGAGGCTGGCTTTAACGCTCTCTCCTTTAGATCTGTGGATGGAGGTGGTAAGACAAGGCTTGATTCCACAAGACTTGAATCGATGCGGTGTTCAACAAGCTGGCTTTCACGCTCTCTCTTGTATGAACGAAATGATGGAATTGAGGATGGATCGAAAGCACCACAGAGAGGATGATAGACTCTCTGATACAGCAAAACACTTGATCTT
>OVBJ01001525.1:0-27261 GCA_900406535.1 Noccaea bulbosa | reverse complement strand
TTTGTTAAAAATATATAATTTTTATTATTATTTATATATATGCGGGTTATGTGGGTTATCCGCAGGTATCCGTAAATTTAAGCGAGGTGGATGCGGGTCAAAAAATTATGGTTAAAATTTGGCGAGGCGGGTCAAAACGGGTCAAAAATTGAGCGGGTCAGGCGGGTTGTGGGTCAGGCGGGGCGGGTTTTACCCGATTGACAGGTCTAGTTACACGTGTAGAAATATGTCAGAAAAACTCGTCCAAAACTTCTTCAGAAAAATATTCAACAGTCTTTCCATATAGATGCTAGTATACACATAAATAAATGTTTTATTTATTTTTTTCTTATTTTTCGTGAAAAACTCATCCGGTATAACTCTATAATATTCACATTGGGACCCACAAGTTTACTTTACCTCGAAATTCTGACCCCTGATATTATTTGTCAGAGTGAAAAAGTGGAACTCAAGGATGATGAGTAAATTTCTCTATCACGTGATACCATCACGAGAAAGTGACCGGTCGCCACCGCTTCTCTCTTACAGCCACGTGCTCTCACGTCTCTCCTCTCCTCTAAGTGGCCCGTAGAAAATCTCACTAGTTAAACTTTTTATTAGTCCCATTCTCATACCTTCATTATAGAAAATGAAAAATTGTCTGGATCAATTTTATGAGTTGGTGTTAGAAGTTTTATGATTACCTTTTGCTTGTCAAGTTTACTTAAGTATGTTGATGTATTAGAACCATAATATATGAATACGAAACAACAACAGCAGCAAAAGGATTAAACGGTGTCACGAGTCTCGACTCTCGACAGTGCGGCGACTACATGGAAAGGTACAAAGAGTGAAGAAGATGATGGGACCCACCACACGGGAGACGGAAGGCAGTGTTGCAGATTAACGGCAGGGAATGAGCACATGTGCCAATGCTGCTCCTCTCGATTCACTTTCACCTTGTTTTTCCGGCCTAGATTTGTTTTAGTATGGTACAAATCTTTTCTAAAGTTTTGGACAACAACAAAATTTCAAGACGATTGTTTGATATAAATATGTCGGGTATGTCGGGTATAACTATACCGTGATGAACACCTAGAAATAATCCTCTCATTTTTTTGTATTCGATTAAATTTCGAAAAAAATAGTCTATGATTCAACTTGATAAATAAAAACTGGCACCCATACATATATATATCAACCTTTATTTATTATGGATATGAAAAGTCTGCTTTTCAAAAACTAATACAACTGTTGCTGGATTCTTTTTGTCTACGTCATTGCTGTTTATATAAAAAAAAAATTAATTAAGTAAACTGTCTATGGGAAAAAAATGGAAAAAATATGATAGATCAGTGATCCTCTTTAATGGTTTTGTCTGTAAAATTTCTCTTTTCAATATCAAAAATTTACGCTGAAATTACATAATTTTTCTTCTCGTCTTCCCCTTGGACAAAGCTTTTCTAACAGCTTTTAAAATCCATTAATCTCTATAAGTAAATTAATTAAATAAATGAAAGAGTGAAACGGGATAGCGTAAAAAAGAAAAGAGGGACCCGCAATAATCGAGTGGTGTGAGTTGGCCACGTGATGGATGGGAGGCTGAGGTAGGCAGCCAAAAGGTTTCTTATCACGTGATACGGCGCGATTTACGCGGCGCTACTGCCACGTGTTCTTGTCTGTCTCACTGTCCACTCCTTAGATCCAAGCTCGTAGGTTAATCATAATTTTAAAAGAATTTAATTTGTTGTATCACATTAGTTATTTAGTCTTTGTGTTTTACCATAGGACACATGATTGATAAAATTAACATTTGTTAACTGATCCCTAAGAGGATTCCTGTACTATGTACAGAGGAATGTCCGTATTGAAAATACATTAATTTTCTTGAAATCCAACTTCTTATTCTATTTTGCCTTAAGAGTACGTATTAAATTATTATTTTATTAATAAAATTACAATGATTAGAGACAACTAATAGCCCTCTTTAGATGTAAAGAAGACAGCTAATTCGGGTGAGATGCTCTCTCCCACACACTCTTTTGCGTATGCAAAGTTTCAGAAATTAAGGTATTAAGATTTTATTTAAATTTTTGGAAAAGCAAAGGTGTGATCAATTGTAAGAAATGCAGGCAAGCGCACTGAAAATATATTAACACCTAATGCAAAGAGATGTCTTAGATTGTTTACTCTTGAAAATAACAAACAATGATTAATGAAAATTAGTTGCTAGGATGTGCATGAACCTGGTGAGATAGTTGTGATAAAATCTCTCGTTGATTTTATTTCGAAATGGATCAGGATTCAGGGTATTGTAAATAATGATATAATGATTTACTAACAATAAAATTATGATTTGTATTTATATACCAACGAGGTAATTTGAGATGACAAATAAAGAGAATAACTAAATCAATCATGTTGGAATAGATAAATTATTCTCTCTTTTCCTTCTTTTCAACCTTGAATGGTATACAAATTGGAGTAATAAGGTAGAATATAAAGTTTGAAAATAAATGTTTGGATCTACAAAAATATTATAGTAAAACTTTCCAATTTTTTACATGGAGTAAAATTTTAATAACAGAAAAAGTTTACTATTCGTATCTATGAAGATAAAATAAATTGTTTTATTCTATTTTACTCTAACTTGTTTACCCTTCACACCCTTCCAATATTTATAAAATGGACTTTTTATTTTAGCTTTGAAAACATACGTGTAATTCAGTAAATCTACTTATTTTAGCTTTACTCATATTTATCTTGCTTTCTGAATCTCAAGTTTGAGACAAATCGGCCAAGTCGGTCTGTGGCCCATCAACAAACAGAGAACGATGTATATTGTTATATTTGAAAAAACAAATTTACTAAAACTGCCCCTGTTACTAATGTTCGAAAATCAATTTATGTCCTGATTGTTGAGATCCTACAGTATTTTTCTCACGTGAGTTGCAGAGTCAATTCACGTGGCCCCACTACACCACGAAAGCGACATCACACTAACCTCTTCTTCTCCCCCGTCTTTCACTTTTGAATTGACCATTTCTTTATTTTGTTCTAAAAACCTTTTTCTTGATTCCTTGTTTTTTTTTTTTCATTATACGTGTAATCTCTTGTTAGACCATCGACTATAAAAATATAAAATTTGAGAGAAACCGAATATATACACTGAGAAAACTAATTAAACTAAAAACATTTCATCAAAGAATCATGAGATTGCTAGAGACTGTGTACATTATAATAGAATAATTCATGGGTTATATACTGTATAAAATAAGAAAGAAAAAGCGTGTTCAGACACAACCAAACAACAACTCACGAGACAAAGTGGAGAGCATGTGGGGATGTGTTATTGTTTTTGCTCTTTCCTTATTCTGTATCATTTCACTCTTCATGTGATCCAACACTATTTAGCTATAGTTTCTCACCTCCCCTCTCTTTAAAATTAATAATTTATATTTTCATATTAAAAAACGATGGGCACAAGTTCATTTTATAGTTCATAGTTCATCACTAGGAGGGTAATTTATCCTCTGCTCTTATATATTCCATGCTAGACATATGTTCCGTTTGGTAAATGCTAACTATATATATATAAACTTCTTTAAAATATGTAGTCGTCTATTCGCTTTAGTGATTATATATATTTTCGAATATAAATAAGTCAGTATCATAACAAGTAGCATTCAACTAAATTTAAATGGGTTTAGCTCACATGATTAGGGTCTTGATTATGGGTTTAGACAATTGTTAATGGCATTGAACAGAGGAAGGGCTGCCTCTGTTCCACTTCCACCTAATGCCACATACATAGATCCCCACTCACACAAACTCATAGACGCATACACGTACATGATTATATATAATTGTCCCCCTATAAACCATCATTTTCCAGCATAATTTATAATATATTTAATATTAAACTATTCATTTATAAGTATCATTGCACCGTTTACCAATCAACTCTTAAATTAATAACCGTTTTCAGCTAACATAGTTAACATTCTCATTGGTCCAGAGTTTAAAATAAAATGTTATCTAAACCGAGGATATATAGATGAAGAAGAAGGACCTCAAATACGAGAACTCACACGATGACTTGAATATCAAATGCACGAAGTTCCTATATAGTTGGTTGGTTTTCTTTTGGTTGCATTTACTTCGACGACTAATCGTCGGCGTAATTTCAATAGTGAAATAAATAGAGTGCCATGACACGCTAAAAGCATATAATGAATTAAAACTATATATTAAAAAAAAAAAAAAGAGAGAAATGTCTCCAACTGCAAGCTGTTTGATTGGGAATATGAAATTATGAATTCGGGAAGATTACATGTTCGCTATCGCCTATCGCCATGACTATGGCGTATAATGAACATATATGATATATGTTTGCGTATGCATGCCTATAAAAAGTTAAATTAATAGCTGCATGTGAGTTTCATCTGCCGGAAACGAATTTTGGAAAGTGACCATTGATTGGTAGATTTAAATAAGTAAAAGTCATAACAGAGTAGAATTTTATTTCCATTCTTATATTCCTCCTAGCTCGATCGATGATGTAATTGTGTTTCTAAGAGAGGACGATATGTGATATACTATATTCAGTAATGTTATAACAAAACTCATTCGAGTGCCCAAGGTATCTGTACTGCGTAAATTTTCAATGCTGCAAACATATTTTAAGGAAAAAGATTACATCTTGAAATAAATAATTACAGTAGTAAAGTACTGTATATTGAAAGAAAAATACATGTGAGCAGTAGTTCTACTAAACAATTTAATGGGGATCGTCGAACACGATAAAAACAAAACAAAACAAAGCGTACATCGATTAAACCAAAACAAAACAATAAATAATAATATTTGTGCGTGTGTGTGTATTATTATTGTTACTTTTTATTTTTAGCGCCGCTAAACGGATAAACCTCTGTTACCTTACACCACAAAGCAACTAATATAACTAGACATCCACCACGTGACTCCGTTAGATTAAGCGTCGTTTAAACGGAGTGTACTGCTGTTAAACGGGGAGCGTTATAATGACTGTATAAAAGATTTCCGCCTCCACATTTTCTCTCAAACCCAGAGAGAGACAGGAAGACGAAGAGAGAGAGAGAGAGTGAGATAGCTCTCTGGCTGATCTTTTCCGATCAGATCGAAGGGTTTTTTATCTCGGAATGCAAAGTTTTGTTTGTTTGCTCTGACTAAGAGATCGAAGCTTCACACAGTTGTCGTTGATTCATTTTCGAACTGGTACGCTTCTTTACTCAAATCTAATCCGTCGTTAGTTTAGATTTGACTTGGACTCCTGATTTTGGATCTCCATGCTCACTGGTTGACTTCAATTATACGAAATTCGGTTGGTTTAAGCTTAAATTCTGCTGAATTATGGTTAATCTTTTGAACTTCTCTTCAATTTTGATGACAGATCTATCGAATTCAATACTTTGGTCATTCTCTGGCGAAATCTACGTTGTTTCTCGTCGAATTCTCCCGTTATCCTCGTTTTTTCCTGGGGAATTGGCGAGGAAAGTCGCGGCGGAAGCTGATTTGGCTCAATCGAGCCGAATTTGAACGAAATTCAACGATTTCTCTCGGTGATAAGCGACCGAGAAAGCATAATTCAGCGACTTTCGAGCTCAATTCCTCTCCCACAAGCATCGAAAAACGCAGCATCTCTTGAATCAGCCACTTATAGTCGCAGATCTGAGTTAGTAGCTACAGAATTCCGTCGAATTCCAGAGAAATCACGCCAATTTTGCAAAAAATATACCAGAGAGAACCGTCGGAGCTGCCGTTGATGGAGCTTCCTCAACCTCGTCCTTTCAAAACCGAAGGTAACACTATTATCACAAATTTTACTATTTCAAATAAATATTATAAAATAGTTAATTTTCTTCAAGATTTTAGGATTGTCTTTTTTTTTTTTTTTCGTCTTCTTCGTTTTTAATTTTGATATTAGAAGAATTTCCACAGGGAGAAAACCAACACATGATTTTTTATCGCTCTGCAGTCATTCAACAGTCCAGCCAGATCCAAAGCCAACAACTTCTTCTCAAGGTAATTACAGTTTCACCCTCTTTTTTAATGATTTTTTCACATTAAAAAGTTTCTCCTAAAGGCGTCACGTTTTTTCCGCCTGTGCGCGCGTGCATCTGATCTGACCTTTAGGACGTATCATCGATCCAAATGTTGCTATCTAATTGGGGTCTAATGGGCCCAACTCTGTTTAAAGCCCAGGGAAATACGGGACCGTTTATTGGGATACACATGTTGTAAAGCTCTCGCGTTAGAATATTTCTGTAAATATCTTTGGATGCTCATGATTGGCAAATGCGTAGAGTAGATATATAGTAGAACTTGTGGACCTGTGGTTTATAGAAATTTTGATAATGGTACATGGAGCAGGTAGCCACTTGAAAACCCATGACTTTCTACAGCCGTTAGAATGTGTTGGTACGAAAGGTGAGACGAGTAGGATTGACGCAACCAGGACAGCTTCCGAGAAGCCACCGCCGCCTGCACCGCCACCACCGCTGCAACACGTGCTTCCCGGTGGTATTGGAACCTACACGATCAGCCCTATTCCTTATTTCCATCATCATCATCATCAGAAACTTCCTAAGCCTGAGTTGTCACCACCGATGATGTTCACTGCTGCTGCGCAATCGAGTGGCGGTAATGAGAGAAACATCGTGGACGAGAATTCGAACTCTAATTGCAGCTCATACGCTGCTGCAGCAAGCGGGTTCACTCTGTGGGATGAATCTGCTTCGGGGAAGAAGGGACAGACAAGGAAGGAGAATAGTGTTGGGGAGAGAGCAAACATCAGAGGTAACAAGAAAAATTGAATCTTGATGTTAATTAGACTGGTTTTACAAGTGTATAGAAACCACATGAGAAATGATGAAAAAAGTGTTTTTTAATGTATAGCTGATGTTGCTACAACTATGGGACAATGGCCAGGGGTGGAACGACGGTCCCAGTCTTTGACTAATAACCACATGAGTGGTTTCAGTTCTCGATCTTCCTCCCAGTCAGTCTCATCTCTTCTCTTTTCTCTATTACTCTGTCTATGGACTAAAGAGGCTGATCAAAAAAGGGTTTTGTTTTGGTTACAGAGGGTCTGGACTAAAGAGCCAGAGCTTCATGGACATGATAAGGTCAGCTAAAGGAAGTTCACATGACGATGACTTAGATGATGAAGAAGATTTCATCATGAAGAAAGAAAACTCCTCCACAAGCCAGAGCCAGAGAGGTTTGTAGTTTCTGAGATAATAATCAGCTATACGTTTCCTAAACACAGCTTAAGATTTGATTGACTCTGTTCGTGACAGTTGATTTGAGAGCAAAAGGAGACGCTAGAGGCTCTGGTAACGATCAAAAGCTGAACACACCAAGGTCTAAACATTCTGCTACAGAACAACGGAGGAGGAGCAAGATCAATGATAGGTAAGTATTTAATATGTGTTCACAGAGATACGAAATGTAGCAAAAGCCGGAATTTGTTCTAGAGTACAGCGGAGAGGAGAGACTAATCAAACGTTGTTAATGTGCCTCTCTGCAGATTTCAAACGTTGAGACAACTAATACCTAACAGCGACCAAAAGCGGGACAAGGCCTCCTTCTTACTCGAGGTATAAACTATCTTCTTTTTCTAGTAACAGTAAATTCAGTCTCATCTTTTCCTAATCACCAAAATACTCTTTTTTAACACATCATACAGGTTATCGAGTATATTCAATTCTTACAGGAGAAAGCAAACAAGTATGAGACCCCTTACCAAGGATGGAATCACGAACCTGCGAAGCTATTGGATTGGGTAAATATAATCTCACAACTTTGCAACGATGCCTCATTTTTGGTTTTTCCCGGGTTTGAAACTCAAAACAATCAAACCATGTAAATGTTGTTTGATCCATTTACAGCAAAGAAATAACCCACAGCTAGTACCTGAAGGAAGCGTTGCTTTTGCTCCAAAATTGGAAGAAGAGAAGAACAGCACTCCGGTTTCAGTTCTTGCAACAGCACAAGGCGTTGTTGTGGATCATCCAGAAACACTGAACCGAGCAATGCCTACAACTGCACAGTTTCCTTTGTCGGTTCAAAACAGCAGCTTTCTCTCTCCTGTATTTACTGGTAATCCCGTAGCTCAGTTGCACACAAGAGTCGCTTCATCAGAAACTGTAGAGCCAAGCTCGAGTTCTCGGAGTCAGCCTCAGCCATTGAAAGAAGAAGAAGAAGATGAGGAAGTTCATGAGGGTAACATCAGTGTATCAAGTGTTTACTCACAAGGGTAAAACTAGAATCTCTTCTCTTTTTTTGATCTTGTAACATTTAAAACTTAGAACTAAAAAAAGTAATAACTTTCTGCCTTTTTGGGAGCAGGTTAGTGAAAACACTGAGAGAAGCATTGGAGAACTCGGGAGTGGACTTGACGAAAGCTAGCATCTCCGTCGAAATCGAGCTTGCTAAACAATCTTCTTCCCTCAAGGTTCCTTCTCTTTACGTTTTGATTCAATTCGAACACATTGTATTGTTTTTTGTTTGTACATGTTAAAATTGGATCCTGATAGTTCTTAGTTTTGTTGTACTACTACTGATAGGGTCATGAAGTTCGTGAGCAGATTTCTGGAACCGGAAACGACGACGTCAAGCATACTCGGAAATTAAAACGGCTCAAAACGGATAATAGAAGTTAAACAAACAAACCTTGACACATCTGGTACAACACCAAAAATTGTTTTCTCTGTTTTTTTTCCTTCTTTATCTCAAAAGGGTATTATTATAGTTATAAATTTTCAATCTTGATTTTCTCTTCTGTACATTCGAAATCATAATCTTTTGATGTTTTGTCTCGTGGGTCCATAATCTTTTGAGACCTAAGACTATTGAGACCCGGTTATGCTAACCGAATTTTAGACTGTAATCTCAAATCTCTTTGTTTTTTGTTTTCTTCTTTTGAGGAATACTATTTATTTAGAGGAAGGCTTTCAATGTTTTCCGGAAGCTTCCTCTGTTTAGTGAAGTCACTTTTCACTCCATTATAAATCACTATCTCACATTCTTTTGAGTTCTTTTTTCCTCACCTCCTGTGTCTTTTCCGATGTAATACGATCTGTTTTCTTTTTGTTATATTAGTATAAACAAATTCAAAGTTGTTATACGAGGAGCATTATTATTCTACATGGGATGTATGTCTTTTTGTATTGAAAGAAGAGTACGGCGAAGATAATACGTCAATTGAAACGACCGCACTTGAACTAATCAGTAGGATTGGAAAAAATTAAAACGAAATCTTAATTAGTACGTGATTCTTTCTCACTATCTAAACTTAAAAAGAAAATAATGTAGACTTAAGGGAACAAAAAGGAAAGATTTCAAAAATCCAGGGTAAGTTCAGAGAATGATGAGAGAAGATGAGGGTATAATGGTCATTCTAAGTTGGTAGTTTCAGATGAACGTTGGAGAAAAAATTGAGATCCATCCAAAGCTCGGACGGACTCGAAGAAGAAAACGCTTTTGAAAAAAAGATATTAGAAATTGAAGTCTTCTCATTCTCTCTCTCTGCTCAAGCTCTGGTCTAGAGAAGAGTAATAACTGAAGCAGATCTATCCAGAGGAAGGGCAAAATGTATGAACAGCAGCAGCATTTTATGGATTTGCAAAGCGATTCTGGATTTGGGGATGAGAGCTCGTGGCTCGCCGGCGATGACGATCTCCGACTCTCTCCTCACCAATCTTCCGCCGCGACGAACCCCGGAAATGAGAATCTGGATCGTCGTCTCTTAAAAGATCTTGTTGAGATGGTTCCCCTCATCGAGCAATTCATGGTAAATTTATCTCCTTGGTTTTGTCGAGTTATCAGAGATTTGGTGATAGATTAGAGGGTGTTCCCAAATTATGACGGATTCTGTTTTTATTTGGGAGAAATTCGCTGCAGTTATGAACTTTCGGTAGATTAATTTCTCGAACAAAATTGGGAATTTGTGGATATATGTAAATGTGAGAGAAATTGATGGTATTCTGAAAATGTGGTTTTTTTTAAATTTCTGAAAAGATAAGATCGTAGATTTCATATTTCAAGGCTAAAACTTAATGAGTTTCTTCTCGTTGAACGACGATTAGGAACACAAAGAAAAGAGTTCGTTTAAGCGGCGTGGTTCCATGATCTACACTAAGATGCCTTCCAGAGAATCGCTGTCCAGAAAGGTGAGATGTCTTTCTTCTTGTCTTGTTTCTTTCTTTCAGTCTATCATCTTTTTGTGGTAATTCTTATCTGTACAGCACTTTATAGTTAGATTTACACTTGGAATTTCACTGCTATTTACTTAGATAGCGACTAGAGGTTTTGTTATCTTTTCCTTTTGGGGTTATGAGCTGATATCAGCTTACCCTTAATAAATATCTGTATAGCCATAAGGGGTTATAGTTGTTTTCAGTTATTATGTGCAGTAAGTGTTGTTGTAGTGATGGATTTCTGTTTCTGGAGCACTGGTATCTTTCGACTTGGTTTATCTAAGGCTCGGCTGTGTAACTTGCTCACTTGTATTTGCATGTACTTGATCAAAAGGGAAGAAATGCTTCTCAAACAGTCCCAGGGAGAAAGAAGAGAGACGCAGAGGGAAATAACGATGCTATGAACAATACTAGGGAAGATGGTGAAAATGCCAAGGCTTTGGCTGGTGCTGACAAGGAAGAACTGAGTAGACTAAGAGAGCAAGTGAATGACTTGCAGACAAAATTGTCGGAAAAAGACGAGCTTTTAAAGTCGATGGAAACGTCAAAGAATCAGGTAAACGAGATACAAGGAAAGCTTGAAGAAACAAAACGCTTGGTTGCTGAAAAGGAAATGTTGATCAAGTCAATGCAGTTACAATTGTCAGACACAAAGGTAAACCTTTCTCTCTTATGCGTCTTCAGTTTCACTCGTGTGTGTTTATTTTGAATCTGGTTTTGAAGAACATGGCTACCTCGGTATTAGGAGATTCCTAAAGATTCCTCTTTTTATCATACTATCTTCAGATTTTAATAGATTCCTTTCCCCTGTCTCCTCTAGATCAAACTCGCAGACAAGCAAGCAGCCCTTGAGAAGACTCAGTGGGAAGCAAAGACAACAGGAACGAGAGCAATCAAGCTTCAAGAACAACTAGATTCTGTTGAAGGAGAAATCTCTACATTCACACGGGTATTTGAATCTTTGGCGAAACCCGAATCCAAGAAACTCGACAGGGATTATGATGCAGCCCCATATAAATTTGATCATCTTCCATATCTTGTAAGTGAAGAAGTCATGGCGATCATCTCTCTTTTTTCCCATTTTTGGGGGACATATCTAAAGCTGTTGCAAATATGTTGAAAACAGGACGATGTAGATGAAACTGAAATGAGGAAAATGGAAGAAGCAAGATTAGCGTATGTGGCAGCTGTGACTACCGCAAAAGAACGAGAAGATGAAGAATCTCTGGCCATGGCTGCTAAAGCTCGAGCTTACTTGCAATCACTAGCCTTTAAATACTAATCATCTTCAGGTACTTTCTTTTAGGATTTTCACTCGTTGGGTTTTTAGGTGTATGTAGATTTGTACCATACTACCATGAAAAAAATATGGAGAAGAGAAGCTTCTGTGAGAAACAAAAACAATTATGGTTTCCCCTAAATCAATGAATGCATTTTAAGCTTTTGTTTCTCATTTGAGCATGTATCTATAAGACTATAAGGTTTGTTATATGATCTTCTAAAAACGCAAGGCAGCGATGATTGAAAAATGTGCATACTTGTTTAACTTGAATTTTGGGTTTTATACTGTTTGTATCCATTGAAAATCTTGGAAAAAACTATAAATATTTGATACTGATGAATTAAAAAACTATAACAAAAACAAAAAGAATTGACTGAACTCGAATTGCTCTATGCCAGACTTGCCAGATATCATCAAATTCACGAGCTCAAGAAAAAGAAAATTGCCAAAATCTGAAAACATCTAAATCGTGATCTGGTGATGAAGTAGGGTTTAACCAGATAACAAAAAATAAACTGGGCTCAAATTTAAATTCTTTGAATAATAGAAGGTCGTATCAGGATATTACCTTAATAATTGCAAGCCTCGCACGTGCCGAATCAGTTGCGTAACAAATTCCGCGCCAATTAAAACTCAATTATACGATGTCGTGTATGGGGCCCAGCGAACTTTTAAAACTAAATTATAAATTTAAATTCCTTCTTCGTTCATGGAGAAGCCAAAAGGAAATCCGATAATGGCGGACGAGAGTCGATGCAGCGGTAACACTGTCGCGATCTGCGTCCGTACCCTTACCGGAGAATCAACGACTATTCGGGTTTCCTTGGACGGGACAATTCATGACCTCAAGATTGCGCTAAAATCCTCTTTCCCTCCCGCTTCGTCGTCTCCCAGTTTCCAACTCTTCTTCAAGGTAATGCTTATTAGTCTCTACACTCGTCAGAGATTCTTGTGAGATTTTGTTTGCCGTTGGTGTCTCTTTACTTTAGGTTTGAGAGTGATTCCACGTTTATCATTATAAATTTCAAATTCCTATTTTTCCTCGGCTCCGATTTCGAATTCCATTTTTAAAATTAGCCCTTCTCGGGGGAAGCATTGTGTTCTCTTGTATATCTTACCATTGTAATTTCTCTGATTTTGTTTGTTTGTAGGGTACGAAATTGAGTTTGAACAGTAGAGTAGCTACTATTACTATTAGTGCCGGTGATTTCTTAGTTTTGGTTCCGTTTGCTAAGAAGGAACGTCCACAGACCCCAAAACCTGATTTACCAGAGCCTTCCTTGAGTCCAAGATTCTCAAATTCCAGAGATGAGAATCATTCTATTGGGGTGAAACGAAAACGGGAGCAAGAAACGTGTCCGGTTGAATTCTTAAAAGGAGTTTTGGAGTCTGATTGTAAAGATGCATTTAAGGGTCAGAAGAACACAGAGAAGCTTGCTGAGGTTTTAGGGTCTAGGAGTTGCTTGACATCTCCGGGTTTTGCAAAGTGCTTGATGTCAAGGGAAACAAGTAGCTATTCCTGTTCTTGCCCAGATTGGTTGAAACTGTCAATGGAGACATTCACTTTTTTGAATCTCTTTTCATCTCTTATTGAATCACTTGGAGAAAAACTGTACTTTACCCGCTTGGAGGATTCGCTTGCCCGGTTAGCGGTGTCCGGAGTTCGTGTCGGCATAGAGGACGTAAAGAATCTTTCAATTATATGCCCCAAGGTGATTTGTCGATATCTCTAGATGCTCCTACTTACTCAGTGATTTGTTTGTTTGTATGTAACCACAGTGGTTCTTGTAGGTAGTAAAGGTTATCACTGATGAGTTTGAGGCTGTGAACTATGAGAATGCTATAGTTATAGCTGATTTTTTGGAGGCAGATGGATGTGAAAAGAAGGAAAAACCAGGTGTCATTTCAGATGAATATTACCTACTTTCGTTATCCCGAGCTATATGTTGTGAGTTATCTTTGACGACTAATTACTCCACTTGGTTAACAGGTCGGCCAAAACCTCCACTTGCAAAGGTCTTTAGTTCTATGAAAAAGCGGGAGACTTCCTTCAAGGCTGAATTGTGGAACTCCATCCAATCCTTACTGGTATGTTTGTTTATTAAGAGGGGTCCAAGCAAAGGCATTCATGTACTAGCATTATTCAGTTGATGTTGGGTTTCTGAAGCATCTTTTTGCGTTTTAGTTAAAAGATCGATGTAAGAAGGTAGTAACTGTTTCATTGGAGGACATGCTTATATTCGCCAGGGAAGGTAAAAAGGTTGGTGAAAACGAAGCTACCCAGGATGGAAAAGGCAGCTGTCCTCGCTCTGGTTCTCATTCATCCCTGACTTTGTGTAAAGTAAGAGTCTGATCCAATATTGACGCTATAATCAACTGAAACATAATTTTCAATATAGAAATATAGGTCCTGAAGAAATACCCTTCTACGTATGAGTTTAAGCTTTAGTAGAAGGTCGTGCAGTTGAAAACTAGGATTTTGGTTTTGTCCCTGTTGGATATCTTCTTACTTTCATCCACATGCAACGGAAGTCAATGTTTTTTAGCTTTCGTTTCTTATAGGTTTGTGCTCTATTTTGATGCGTAAGCAATGATTGTTTATTTGTATTGTCATTTAATTAACAGGACACAAAGTCATTGCTACCATTGGAGATGGTTGAACATCTCAGGAAAGGCTTTGGATCTAAAGGACAGGTAGTTTAGTCTCTTTGTCTCTCACTGTCATCCTCTCTTCTTGCAGAGCTTTGCACGAAGCTTTACTTCCTTTGTTCTTTTCTGTTGCAGATAGTTCACGTTGAAGATATCAAAGCTAGGAAAGCTGACTTCGTCGAAATACCAGATGAGCTCTCAGAAATCACGAAGGCTGCCTTGAAACGAATTGGAATCAAGACATTATACAGCCATCAGGTACCTTATCTGGTCATGTATCCCTTGGTCGAAGAATTTGAAACTTTTGGCTTGATACCTATTCTCCTTTTCTTATACCAGGCTGAATCGATTTCAGCAGCCTTGTCTGGGAAGAATGTTGCGGTTGCAACTATGACTTCCAGTGGAAAATCTCTTTGCTATAACGTTCCAGTCTTTGAGGAACTGACCAAAGATACAGATGCTTGTGCCTTGTACTTATTTCCAACCAAGGTTACTCAGCTTGTCTCTTTTCTAAACGTTTTCCTGTTTCGAAATTTCAATAATTTTGGATAGAAAGAGATTCACCTCTTTGTTTTGTTTTGTATAGGCCTTAGCTCAGGATCAATATAGAGCGTTGTCTGATTTAATAAAAGGATACGAAGCTAGCATACATATGGGGGTGTATGATGGTGATACTCCTTATAAGGATAGAACAAGGCTGAGGAATCACGGTAGACTGGTAATTTCGTACTGACTTTATTTTCCAACAGAATAGTGATTCATTAAATCAGTCTCATCTGAATTCCCATTCACTAACTTAGTTTATTGAAATCTAATATGAATGTAGCTGATCACAAATCCAGATATGTTACATATGTCAATCTTGCCTCTCCATGGACAATTCAGCCGGATTTTATCAAACATTAGGTAACACATCTTCCTATGAAGGAAATTCAACTACTTGATTGGTTTAGAGAGTAACAAGGCCTGCTTATAATCCATGACTAAATTCGAGTCTTCATTGAATATATTAGGTACATTGTAATCGATGAAGCTCATACTTACAAGGGAGCATTTGGCTGCCACACAGCCCTTATATTGAGAAGATTTCGCCGCCTCTGCTCTCATGGTGACAATTCTGATCCCATAGTCAGAACAATATAGTCTCATGTAGACTTTTAACTGACCAATCATATCTTAATTTCCAGTATATGGCACTAATCCCTCATTCATATTTTGTACTGCAACTTCTGCTAATCCGCGAGAACATTGCATGGTAGGCTTACATTACTTGATTATCTGGATATATCCGCTTATCGAAAATCCATGCTACGGTATCAAAACATGTCTTGCTAATGGCGCAGGACCTTGCAAACCTGTCTGAGCTCGAGCTGATAAAAAAAGATGGAAGTCCTTCCTCTGAAAAGCTTTTTGTCCTGTGGAATCCCTCAGTCTTCCCAAGAAATGTATGGTTTCGTATTCTATATTTAATTTGAACCAATTCTGGATCTTTATTTACTCCTTATATCTTTTATCTGTTGTATTACAGAAACCTGAAGAAACTGTGAAAGTCACGAGTAGTGATGGAGATGCTGCAGATCAATCGCCAAGGTATCTCTAGTCATTTGCTATGTTCACAAGAAATCAAAATGAATGGTCATCGATCTGTAGCTAACATTAGATGTTATTCCATTTCTTCTCAGCCCACTTTCTGAAGTTGCACACCTTTTCGCGGAGATGGTTCAGCATGGCCTACGTTGCATTGCTTTCTGTCGTTCTCGCAAACTTTGTGAACTTGTTCTCTGTTTTACGTACGTCCTCTTGTAAATGGCTGATTAAATTTTCACTCTAGGCTTTGACTCTTTGACTATAAAATGTTGATGGAGTTTATGATCTGCAAAATATGCTGTAGGCGTGAAATTCTCGCTAAGACTGCTCCTCACCTGGTCGAAGCCATATCTTCATACCGTGGAGGTTACATTGCTGAGGTACATCTCCTTTTTAATGTTTCTGACCTTAGTGTTGCTGTAGATGGATTGTTTCTACTAGATCAATAAGTTGATATTTTGCAGGATCGGAGGAAAATAGAGAGTGACTTATTTGGTGGAAAGCTTTGTGGTATTGCTGCAACAAATGCACTTGAGTTGGGGATTGATGTTGGTCACATTGACGTAACTTTGCATTTAGGTTTTCCAGGCAGTATTGCCAGGTAAATTAGTCTGCTTGGCTCTTTTCTTTTCCCTCTGAAAACTGAAATTCTCTAAGCTGTAGCTGACAGTGACTTGATCTCTTTTGAGTTACAGTCTTTGGCAGCAAGCAGGTCGGTCTGGAAGACGTGAAAGGCCTTCTCTTGCCGTATATGTTGCCTTTGACGGTCCCCTTGATCAATACTTCATGAAATTCCCAAACAAACTCTTCCGTAGCCCAATTGAGTGTTGCCATACTGATTCTCAGAATCAACAGGTTAATAATAATCTGTGTTTGTAATTCATATACTGTTGTAGATTCTTGTACGGACTGTCAATATCGACGTCCTTTGCTACTTTGCTTCTTGCAGGTCGTTGAGCAGCATTTGGCTTGTGCTGCTCTTGAACACCCATTGAGTTTGCAGTACGATGGAAAACACTTTGGTTCTGGCCTGAGCAGCGCTGTTGAATCGCTCAAGAACAGAGGAATCTTAAGCTTTGATCCGTCCCGTGATTCTGCTGCTAGAATATGGACCTATATTGGTCGAGAGGTATATCCAGCATTACATTGAAAAATTACAACCCCTGTAGTTTTTTTTTGCTCTAAAAACCTTTGCTGTACAACGATTTCTCAGAAAAAGCCTACGCAGAGAGTCTCTATCCGGGCCATAGAGACAGAGAGATACAGAGTCATTGAAAAGAGTAGCAACGATGTCCTGGAAGAAATCGAGGAAAGCAAAGCGTTTTTCCAGGTCTACGAAGGAGCTATTTATATGAATCAAGGAAGGACATATCTGGTGGAGTCTTTGGATACAAAAGAAAAGATAGCTTTGTGCAAAGTAGTAAACGTGGATTACTACACCCGGCCTCAGGATTACACTAGTATCCATGTAACTGGTGATAAAACTGTAAGTATTTTCCGCTTAACCTGAACTGTGGTTTCTCTTGTGTGATAGTTCTTCATTTCATTACCGCGTTCATGTTTCAGGCTTACGCATTTAAAGTTCCAAAGAATCAACTTGAGAAGACAACAGCACAAGCTCAGGCCTGTAGCGTGACAACAAAGTGGTTTGGATTTTACCGTATCCGGAAATCCAAACCCTATGGAGTATTTGATGAAGTTGAGCTCTCACTCCCAAGTTACTCTTACCAATCACAGGTTTCCTCTTCAACCTGCAGCCTCCCACACACACTTATACGTTTCTGTTTCCACTGGGATTTAAGTTTGGGTTTATGGATAAATAGGCTGTTTGGATTCAAGTCCCTGGGTCTGTAAAATCAGCAGTGACGAAGGAAATCTTGCGTTCTGGTTTACACGCCGCTTGCCACGCTCTTCTCCATGTTGTTCCACTGTACGTACTACTGTTTTCTTTCGTTT
Source organism: Noccaea bulbosa (assembly GCA_900406535.1). Classification (NCBI taxonomy): domain Eukaryota; kingdom Viridiplantae; phylum Streptophyta; class Magnoliopsida; order Brassicales; family Brassicaceae; genus Noccaea; species Noccaea bulbosa. The sequence continues at coordinate 9,567 of OVBJ01001525.1, read as the reverse complement.
TCTCTACATTGCTGATTAATAATGTAAACATTCGTCTTCTTGTTGTTGGTGATTTTGGCTATAGATTTGTGCGTTGCAACTATTCAGACTTGGCTCCGGAATGTGCAAATCCGAGTGAACAAGGCTATTTCCCAGAGAGAATCTTACTATATGATCGTCATCCTGGAGGAACAGGCATATCCGCCCAGATCCGTCCTTTCTTCACTGAGCTTCTAAAAGCTTCTCTCGATCTCTTAACGTCTTGCTGCTGCTCAGCTGAAACTGGTTGCCCCAGCTGCGTTCAGGTAAATTTACCAAAACTGGTTGCCCCAGCTGCGTTCATTGTTTTTTTTTATGGAAATTTGTTCTGTTTGCTGTTAACTAACTTTTGCCAATAACAGAATTATGCTTGCCACAATGAGGTGATAAATAAGAAAGCAGCCATCATGATCATTAAGGTAAAAAGAACCGGGTTTCTTTCTCACTTATACATATAGAACCAAAGTGCTTACTTTCATTTTCATACATAAAGACTGATCATAAATCTGATATGATGATATGATTGTAGGGCGTTTTGGAAGCGGACAAGTTGTATTTTCAAGATGAAAGTTAAAGTTGAAGCATTATACAAATACAACCATGAGTCGTCTCAAAAGCTGTTAATATGGCGGGAGTTCAATTTACAAAAGCTGATTTTTTTTTATTCTTACTTTCAACGAATATAGTACCTAGGCTGATATTTTTCCTCTAATTCAAGGTTAAATCTATACTATTATTTGCAAAGTGATTTTGGAGAATAAAGCTCTCTTATTCACCATCACAAAGATAATGTGATTTTGGAGAATGAAACTCTCTCATTCAATCTCACAAAGATAATGATATAAATAATTTTAATGAAATTATTTAATTATTTTTTTGATAATTATCATTTAATTGATTTTCTTAGATAAACATTCAAATTACGAGGTATGTTTTAGATTTGTGTGTATTTTTTCTATGTTATTATCTCATTGGAGATGCTCTAAACTAAGCACAGTTCAAAAGTTTATGCAAAGAAGTTTTGGCTGATCGGACAAAACTCCTCCAAAACCGTTTCTTGATTCTTTAGCATTATGACAAAGAGACTTAGAAGAAGCTTTATATGGNGTTTCATGGTGATTTGCTTGCAGTGTTCATACTCCATTTGTGTGCATTTATTGGGTAAACTAGGAGCATCTAATTGGGGTTCAAAATGTAGGTGAAATTAGTTATGTAGGATGGGTTTTGTTGTTAATGCATCATTGTTAAGGTTTATCACTGAAACTTACGTTTTTTTTTTGTATCCAATGTTGAAATGAAATGTTTTGGTTAGATTTGATAGACAAAAACAAAAGATTTAGTGACTGGTTTATAAATACAAAAAATAAAGACTACGCATCAATTAATAGATTTAGATATTATATCATATTACTTGTATCCCTTTATATGTAATGATTAATATGATGAATAGATAGGAATATTAAAAGATAATTACTTTATAATTTTAATCAAAATATTTATGAAAATCAAAGCCTGCGCGTATGCAACTACTACTCGATAATGCCTGCTGGTCTTTTTTAAAAAGAAATGACTGATCCACCAACCACACCAACCGAACCAATACCCTTGGTTAGTTTGATAACATTAGTTCCAATTTTGTTTTTGGATATATGTTTTGGAGTCTAATATCTTGCTGTTTGATACTGCTTCTACTGGTTTTCATGTTGCTTTTTTTTGGTTTTTGCAGAGAGATATCACAAAGAAAGCATCAAGTAGCAGCGTCAAAGTCCCAGTCATATGGGATTTTGGGAATGCATGGGTCAGTGACGGAGTGGATCTTGGGACACTCAAAGCAAGAATTGAGATGTTTCTAAAGTCGAAAGATATGAGCTCTCAGTTGGTGATTTTTATGCAGTTGGGCCACCCACTAGAGAGAGAGCCAACGAGATTATTGGCCTTCGTAGTGATTTCAAATTCATACCCATCCACGGAATTGGGAAGAAGTGTGGAAATTGCGATAAAGTTGTTGTACACTCATATCACAAGGGTAAAAACTCTCTTTCTCTTTCTGCTTTTCTCTTTTATTAGTTGTGTATATTACTTGTATATACTTAGCTTATATTGTACAGCTAATACTCTCTATCGAAAAGATTAGCTTAGTATATAGTTTACTCTTTGTAGCTTATATCTTTTGATTTTTTCTCTTCTAATTTTTTTTTTTTCTATTTCTCAATTCTTCTGATGAGAACAACAGATATCGCTGATAAATAAGCGATCCTGCTAATGTATAAGATCGGTCTTCCTCAACATGGATAATTCTTTGATGATAAGGGGAGATGGCGACTTCGTGCAATCTGTTAATCACGTGAAAAAGAACTCTATGATGAACATCAGGTTGGCGAAACCAAAAGAAAAATCTTCTGGTGCCTTATGGGGTGTCAAAACATATTTTTGAGAGGATATTCAGTTGCCAGGTTATGTCTCTGTCTAACTATATAATTATATTTTATGAGAGAATACTATATATTACTTGTATATACTTAGCTTATAGTGTACAGCTAATACTCTCTATCGAAAAGATTAGCTTAGTATATAATTTACTCTTTGTAGCTTATATCTTTTGATTTTTTTCTCTTCTAGTTTTTTCTTTCTGTTTCTCAGTTCTTCTGATAAGAACAACATATATCACTGATAAATACGCATCCTGCTAATGTATAAGATGGCTCTTCTCAACATGGATGATGCTTTGATGATAAGTGGAGATGGCGACTTCGTGCAATCTGTTAATCACGTGAAAAAGAACTCTAGGATGAACATCAGGGTGGCGAAACCAAAAGAAAAATCTTCTGGTGCCTTATGAGGTGACGAGACATATTTATGGGAGGATATTCAGTTGCCATGTTATGAACTATATAATTATATTTTATGAGAGAATACTATATATATTACTTGGTTGTGGTATAATAGATGTCTTACAAAATCATCCACATACTCCATGAACCATTTTGGCCCTTGAGGATAGTACTGTAGAAGAGGTCCTTGTCACAAACGGAGCCAGTGTAGTCAAAGGCGATACTGTTTTAGTCCTAAAGGCAGATAAGACGGGAAACAAGGTTAGTATACAAACCTTTTTCTTATACAACACATACTATGAATATTAACAATATTTTGATTTTCTTTCCCATGGTTGTTCAGCACGTTATGAAGCCCCCGTCTTCTGGATGGATGCATATATGACCTTACTACTAAAGTTAAAGTTAAAGGACGAGTTTCACATGCTAGTGTTCTATGCAGGATCCAAGGTTCGTAATATGGAAGTAATCTTTTCCTTATTTTTAAAAGGAAAAGAATTTCTCTTTTCATATTATTGCACGTAGCAACGTTTAGCTATTTCTTAAAACAATCAACTTTATAAACTCGTTTCATTCGATAATAATAACATTTTGAACAATAAGCTTCTTTTACAAAACACAGACCGAAACTTGAAATTCTGACCGTTGTTTCACAAATACATACACGCAACACAATACATCAGAAATCCAGGCAAGCAGAGTTTCTTACGACACACACACACTAGTAGGAACAAGAGGGCATATATATGAATTGTTCTTAACTGGTTTAGTTGAAGCTAAACCAATGTTTATTCAGCTCAAATCCTGTATACTAACTAATACTCCTTCTGTCCTAAAATGTAAGTTGTTTTTTTAGATAAAGCTTATATTTTGGGATAGAGAGAGTAATTAAATTAATACTTCAAATAAAAGAAGATTTTTGTTTGGATAAAATTCTGATTCGATGATTTTAGACTTCTAGTGACGACTGACCACCAGTGACCACTAACAGGAAGAAATAAGAAATATTTTAGTAATGTGCTTGGATGAAGCGAGTCAACTAAAGGCGAGTTTTGTGAAGTTGAGAGGATATGTTTTAAGTTTTCCGGCGAGCGATGGTTGGATGGGCGATAGCGCTCCACGGTGGCGCCGGAGAGATCCCGCTCGACCTCCCAGACGAGCGTCGTATCCCTCGCGAGATCGCGCTCCGTCACTGCCTCGATCTTGGCGTTTCCGCTCTTAAATCCGGCAAGTCTCCACTGGATGTCGTCGAACTCGTCGTACGCTTCTCCCTCGATCTCTCTTTATAGCTTAGACGGGATCTGATGAAGGGATCGTTGTGAGTTTATTTAATCATAGTCGGAGACGAAATGGAACTAATCTTACTAATCTTAGATTCTGATTCATTGTGGGAGAAACAGCAGGACAGTGCTTAATCTGAATGTAATTAGAGAATCACAATATCTGTATTAGAAATAGTCCCAAGAGTCCACTTTTGGTGTGCGTTTGAGATGCTTCTTCAGTCATCAGTTTTGAGTAAACTTTGCCCTGTTTTAAAGGTTCGTCAACTTGAGAACCACCCGGACTTCAATGCGGGTAAAGGATCTGTGTTAACTGCGGGAGGCACCGTCGAAATGGAAGCTTCCATAATGGACGGGAAGACCAAAAGATGTGGAGCGGTCATGGGACTCACCACCGTCGTCAATCCCATCTCTTTAGCTCGACTCGTCATGGAGAAAACTCCTCATATCAATCTTGCGTTCGATGCTGCTGAAGCTTTCGCAAGAGCACATGTCAGTGTCATTGTGAATTGATTCTCTACTTTCTTGATTACTACTACTTTTCTGCTTAAGCGTTCTCTAACTGCAGTTTTGCTCTGTAGGGCGTTGAGACGGCCGAAGCAAGCCATTTCATAACTCCTGAAAACATTGACAGGCTTAAGCAGGCCAAAGAGTTCCATCGAGTTCAGGTAATCTGTTGTTTCACGCGACGTGTTCTTTTTTTTATTCTTTTTTCCCGTATCATCAAATTTGCCCTTCTTTTCGTGAAAAAAACAGTTGGATTACACAATGCCTACCCCGAAAGAACCAGAAAGTTTTGGAGACAGCCAAACAGGAACGGTGGGTTGTGTAGCGGTGGACAACGCCGGAAATCTAGCTGCGGCTACATCAACAGGCGGTTTGGTCAACAAAATGGTTGGCAGAGTTGGGGATACGCCACTCATTGGCGCAGGAACATACGCGAACCATCTTTGTGCTGTCTCAACCACAGGGAAAGGAGAAGAGATCATCCGTGGAACCGTGGCTAGAGAGGTGGCTGCGCTCATGGAGTATAAAGGCTTGTCCTTAGCCGAGGCAGGGGCTTATGCTGTTGACCAATCCGGACCCAAAGGAACCTGTGGGCTCATTGCTGTCTCTGCCAATGGTGAAGTCACAATGCCGTTTAACTCCACTGGAATGTTCAGGGCTTGTGCCACTGAAGATGGTTACACTGAGATCGGAATTTGGGCAAAGAACTGACGGAGGAGTAGTGGCGATTAGTCACAATGCCCTTGTCTGCTCATTCCGTTTCATTTTATTTTCAACTCACGATTTGTTGAATGAATCTTGTAATATTATTATTGTTCAATGTTAAAACTTTGATTTTTAATTAATTATTTATTTTTATCTTGAAGAAACTAAAATAATCTGCCTTCCTGAACCTCATTGAAAGTGCACAAGGAATAGAGAAATTGGTTTCTTTGATCCAATTAAAGAATATAGACTTTCGTTTTTTCGGTTTTTCTCGTTTCTTTGCAAGTAAAAACACGCAAACTTCACACATCTCATCAACAAAAACAATCACTCAATAAAAGCCGTACACACATGTGGTGGATATTTTTTGTTTACACTGTTTCCTCTCACGCATTCTTGTTTTTCCAAGGCTTGAGAACACCGACAACGATCACTGCGACAACAATGAGGAGGATGATGATTGCAATACACATCCATTTCCTTGAGTTCTTCTGTAAGCTCTTTGCTCTTTGAAGAGCCGTGTTTCCCGATTGCACGTGATCTACAGCACTTGACACCTGAAATTCCCCAAAAAACAAAATTCATCATTCTATATTACTACAATGTCTTGATGCTAAGATCTATTGAATGAACTTGAGGTCGATGTCTGATTCTGATTCTATATCAACAGCTTCATTTGTCTCGCTAACATCGACTTCATATTAACTTTGGCTTGATTACCTGAGATTCTATGTTGTCAAGCATTTCTCCTTGTGCATCAACCAAAACTGCCATATCCAAGAATATCTGCAAAACAGGGAATGAGTTATCACAGAAACAAAAAGTGATTAATAGAATGCATCTAACTCAGTTCAAAGATGTTCATCAGAGTAAGAGAATATGAAATCCAACATACTTGTTGCAAGTCAAGAAGTTTCTTTTCCAAGTCTCTGACAGCATCATGACGCTCTTGGATTTCCGCCAAGGTGTCCATTACCTGCGAGAGAGCAGCAAAAGATGTAATGTCAAAAGGTCCAAAACAAGTGTTTTCTCAAATAAATGGAAAATGTCAAACCTGTCCTCTTCCTTGCTCCTGAATCGCTTTCTGGAAGATCTGCTCGCTGTCTCCAGTTTCAATCAATTCGTCAATAGTCTGAAAATCAAGAAACAGCAAGGCATGAGTTTTATTCAACCTTCTGAGACCATAACAAAAACTCAAAGTCTACTTTACTTACATCTTCATCCGCCCGCTGGCCAGTTACTGATTCAAGAAAAAAACACACAAATATAATCAGAGAGAAGAAAACAAGTAGAAGGGAATGAATAAAGCGGCACGGGTTAACATCAACAGCGCACATACCTGTAAAAACACGCCTTTCAACAACCTCGCGATACTCTTGCTGGATGTTCTCTCGTAGAACCTAGAACAATTCACAATCTTAATTTGGGGAACTAGCCGTTTCCATATAATTCCGAAAAGTTAAATCTTTTTTCTTCCTAACCTACCTGAAACTCGGACATCTTGTCTTTCAACTTCTTCTTTAAGGAACTGTTGCACAGAATGAAAGCTCATTAAGTTCATACCAAAAAGCTATACACTGAAAGTTAATGGCAGAGATAACCGCTGGACCATCCCTCAAAAACAAAGGGTCACAATTAAACTCACAGCGTCGTTGATGTTCTTGACCGATCCACAGCAGATCCTTTCGCACACCCAGGTTTTTGTCTATTTGCCAAGTTCTACAAAATGTGAATGAACATTAATATACAAGAAACAGGCATAATCAACAACTGTAAAATTAGAAGATAAAGAGGCAGTGATTCTACCTCTCTGTCTAACTCCTCAAGTTTCCCCTTTATGAAACGGGCTATACTTCCAACTTCATCAACGTCCTTTTCCATTTTCTTCTTTATTGCTGTCCATTACATAAGGAGCAACACACAAAACTTCAAGCTATATGCAAGGTTATGGCAAACCATTAACACTAACCCTAACGCTAAAGTTTCAGCCAAGAATCGTGCCTGCTTGGAGTTCATCTAGGTTGAAATCTATCCTTTGCCATTTAAAACTATCTAAGTCGAATTCTCAGACATGCGTGTTTAATTTATCCAATGCTTCTTACTTCCAGTGGAACACATGCTTAAGCTAAATTTCATTCTATCCAAAAAGTTTAAAACAGCTAGTGCAAAAACCTGAAACTTGTATTAATTGAAACTTGCTTCTGTCAATTAATTCCTGAAACCTTTCCATGACCATGATTGCTTTCAATGGCTTGTACTAATTCAGGAGGAATATGCATGAAAAAAAGATGTACAAAAGAAACAAATTTACCCTTCATGGCAGGAGCTTTGGTCACAGCCTTTGACTCCTCATGGGCAGCCTGTAGGGTTTACAAAGGAGTGAACCATTATTGGCCACATTCATACTATATGTATGTAGTACCGCATGCCATGAAGATAAAGGCAGACGGATAATAGCATAAAGTAGAAAAAAAAAGTCATTGGTTTGTACCTGAAGTTTCTTTAGAAGCTTATTTAACTTTTCATATTGTTTGTCAATTTCTTGAACCTAACAAGACAAAGAGGAAGCACTTAGTTAGAGCAAGTGTATAGCACTCTGTTTTGGGTGTGGTATTACTAAAACCAAAGCTTACCTTTTTGAAGAAATCTTCTAATCCTTGATCTCCTCCTTGTTCCCCTAGTTCCACATCTCCTTCTCTAGAAGACTGACCTCGGGGAAGCTCGAAGGAACCCTATAACAAAAACCATGAAAACTCTAACAAATTTAAACACAATAATCGATTACTAAAAACCCTCACAAGCATACCCTTCTAGTCTCATGTCAGAAGGAGTAGAAAAGGCTAAATTTAGATCCAATAATCATATAGTTTCATTACAAGTCCAACCAGTTCCTTCAAAAGCTAAAAGAGTTACGTACAGCATTCAGATTCTTCTTAAAGTGAAATTATTCCATACGAATTTTGATAACGATTCTGGAAAATTACATGATCAATTTAAACTGAGAACCTCAGGAAAAAACAAAAAAAAAAAAAAAACCAAAAAGGTTCCTCATTTGGAAATCAGCATCCACATTCGATGATCCACCAATTCACACTCAACAGAACCCTGAATTTATAAAAGGGTAAAAAGAAGAAACACTTGGCACCTTAAGAAGATCGTTCATCGTAAGAGACTAAGCGGACTTCAATGGCGAGAAGAAGACGTGAGTCGGTGAGAGTAAAACGAAAACGCCGGAAAGTGTCGATCTTCGAGGGACCAGCAAGAAAATGAGTGAGACAAATCGAGAGAAAGTGGAAGAGAAACGGATCTGGCTCGGACTAGAGAGAATGTGATGAGCACAATACACAATAGTAATCGAATCTAGGGATTTTAATTTTTAAAAACCAATCGGTTTAGTCTTCATAAACGAACTGTACCGAGATTCGAGTACATTATCTCCACAGTTTTTATCTGTAAACCGAAACAAAACTTTGACCGGTTCGGTTTGGTACATGTCCACACTGATTTTTCCGACATGCCGTCCTTGTCCAGCTAAAGACAACAACTTTCCTTTTAGGTACCTGGAAAAATATTGTAAGAAAATAAAAGGGTAGTTACGTCCTTTCCGCATAAGAAATGTTATCTTGTGCGACGCATGTGCACTGACATCGATACACCAACGGAATATATGAACAGTTGACTGGAAATATTTATACATTGCGTACGTGTGGACCCCATTGAACCAACGGCGGATATTCTCGATATAAAGTAATGATGAGAAATGCTCTCAGAGATAAAAATTATCTAAACGGGGGTGTAGCTCATATGGTAGAGCGCTCGCTTCGCATGCGAGAGGCACGGGGTTCGATTCCCCGCACCTCCATATGCTTTTTTTTTTTCTCTTTTTATCGTGGGAAACAATTGGGCCTTTAGACTAGCCTAAATAATTTCGTAGCAGCCCATTTATATAATCATACTGGATGGATATGCCCGACAAACTAAGCTGCATACAAATTTTTCTCATAAAGCATAGTAATACTACGGTTCTTTTCTATTTCAGTATATAACGTACACTATAATTTATAATTTTATTGGAGATTAATTTGATGAAATTCATTCGTAAATTTTGGCAGATCGGAAGCCAGTCTGTGTTCTGGTTCCCATTGTGTGCCAAATACACTATCGCCGCCGCAGCGGAACCAGAGCCGCCTATACACATCAACAGGAAAACAGAGTCCTCTGTTATT
>OVBJ01001524.1:0-27269 GCA_900406535.1 Noccaea bulbosa | reverse complement strand
AATATGGGCGTCCATGTCCATATTAGCCTGTCCAATAATGTCCATTTAATTATGGACAAAATATTGTCCATGTCCTTTTAGGCCCATGTCCATTATGGCCCATGCCCATTATGACCCATAAAAAATGGGCTGTCTATGGGCTGTCCGTGGACAAAAAAAACAGATTTTTGAAAATGTAAAAAAATGAATGAGATAATAATAAAATTTGATTTTGTGATTTTGGCGGAAAAACGCGATTTATCGGTTTTAGCGGAAAACATAATTTTTCGGCAGAAAAACGATTTCACCATTTTGGCGGAAAACGTGATTTCATGATTTTGGCGGGAAAATGTCATTTTACGGTTTTGACGGAAAAACATAATTTTGTAGTTTTGGCGGAAAACATGATTTCGTGGTTTTGGCGGGAAAACGCGATTTCACCGTTTTGGCGGGAAAACGTGATTTCGCGATTTTAGCGGAAAAAACAATTTTGCGATTTTGGCGGGAAAATGCGATTTTGGCGGGAAAACGTGATTTTGTGGTTTTGGCGAAAAACGTGATTACTCGGTTTTGGCGGAAAAAATCATTTTTGCGGGTTTGGCGGAAAAAATGATTTTGCGGTTTTGGCGAAAAAACGTGATTTTCGATTTTGGTGGAAAAACGTGATTGTGTGATTTCGGCGGGAAAACGTGATTTCTCGGTTTCGTTGGAAAAATGTGATTTTGCGATTTCAACGGAAAAACGTGATTTCTCGGTTTCGTCGGAAAAATGTGATTTTGTTATTTCGGCTAAATGAAANAACGTGATTTCTCGGTTTCGTCGGAAAAATGTGATTTTGTTATTTCGGCTAAATGAAAAATGAGTTTTCCCCAAATCAATTTGACCTAGGTTTTTGTGTCCATTGGACAGCCCATGTCCATATATGTCCGTCTATATTTGTCCATGGACTAAATTGGACATGCTCAGTTATGCCCATGTCAAAAGGGGGCGTGTCCATGTCCGTCCATATTAATTTGGACATGGGCCGTCCATGGACATTTGTCCACATTGACAGCTCTACTAAAAAGGATAAACCGAAATACGGAAATAGCACTCGAAAACAAATTAAATAATGTCACCTATCCCCCTATGAACGCTTAACTTTGACTGTTTCACCTAATCTGTAATTCATATTTTAAAACGACTAATCATATCTAAAGCGCTTTAAAAAGGATCAACCGAAATAGCACTCGTAAACAAATAATAAATTATTGATTCTTGTTCGCCACTTCTTGACCTCGCCAGTGTGAATATAATTTCAAATGAATAATTTTCTGACCGAATTTCCTGTCTAAACCGGATGAAGATATTGATTCCCGGTTAACCCGTTGCCTCATTTTGCGTTGGAGGATCAAAAAGCTCCCATGTGGGCACGTGGCGAAGAAAAGTCCCCGAATCATTCTCCTGACAGACGATTTTATGTCTAAACCGGACGAATGTATTGGATCCCCCGTTTACGGTTTTGTCATTTTGGTTTGAAGAATCAAAAGCTCCCACTTGTGTGTTGTGTCACGACGTGACGAAAAAAAAAGTCGCGAATCTTTCTCTGACAGACTCTTTTATATATTCTTAAAACTCTCTCAAATCAGTGAAGTCATTCATTGTTTCTCCTCATTTTGCAATCGCAGATCCGTTTTTTTTTTTCTTTTTCCCTCCATTTTCATCACAATGACTGGCTTCAATGATTCTGAGAGGTACGCTTTAATTTTCTGATCGTCTTTTCACTCAACGATACTTGTAAGTTACGTTATACTCTCTTTCGTCATATATATGCATGATCTGTTTTCATTCGTGTCTATGTAGTTTAACGAATCTACGATTTTACATTTTTCTTGCAAATTTTTTCGTCTCCAGAATCAGTGGAACCGCTTAGCTGAATCTATTCGATAGGCATACGAATTGTGCTAATGATATATCTCAACATTTTTTATCGATCTTCAAAATCCCTTTCGATTTTCTGAGGATTTCGATCTCTGTGTTTTTATTTGTTCCACTTTATTTATTCAGCAAACCTTCGCTTGCACATGTTGCTCCTTTAGAAGCCGTTCTGTTTGATGTCGATGGAACACTCTGTGATTCAGATCCATTCCACCTTCTTGCCTTTCAGGAACTTCTTCAAGAGGTTAATTTAAATTCCTTTTTTTTTTTCTCCTAATTATACCATTGCACTCTCAAGTTCTTGTGTCAAGTCTTGTATCGTTTCACAGATTGGTTATAACAATGGTGTCCGAATCGACGAGGAATTCTTCATCGAGAACATTGCTGGGAAACACAATTCTGAAGTTGCTGTAATTCTGTTCCCTGATGATGTTCCAAGAGGAGAGAAACTATGCGATGAAAAAGAAGCTCTCTTCCGCAAGTAAGTGTGTGTGTGTGTTTCTCTCTTCTTGAATTTCATAAAACTTCTTTCAAGATTTGAGAGTAACTCTGTTTCTGTTGATTTAGACTTGTTGCGGAAAAGGTAAAGCCACTTGACGGGCTTATACCACTGACCAAATGGATCGAGGACCGTGGACTGAAACGCGCCGCTGTCACAAACGCACCAAAAGTAAACGCAGAGCTCATGATATCGAAACTTGGTCTGACTGATTTTTTCCAAGCAGTGATTCTTGGGTCTGAGTGTGAGTATCCCAAACCACACCCTGCTGCTTACTTGAAGGCTCTTGAAGTGCTCAACGTGTCCAAGGAGCGCACGATAGTGTTCGAGGACTCCATCTCTGGGATAAGTGCTGGAGTTTCAGCTGGATTGCCTGTGATTGGACTCACTACAGGTAATCCAGCAAGCGTGCTTATGCAAGCAAAACCAGCTTTTCTGATTGAGAACTACGCTGATCCGAAACTGTTGGCTGTGTTGGAAGAGCTCGATCACAAGAAGACTTCTCATTGAGAGCTTTTCTCGTTGCCTTCTCACTTGTCTGCCTCATGGAGCTCATGAGCAGCCTCTGATTTGAAGTTTCCTCTTTTTTTTTTTTTTTTTTTTTTTAATTTTGGTTTCTTTTTTTTTTTTTTTTTTTTTTTTTAAATCTGAGTTGATTGTTGTTGTTGTTGATTATTCTTCAAAAATTTATGATAATCTGAGCTTTCGAATATCTAATTTATCTGTCTTTCTCTATTTCATTGATCGTATATAACCAGTATTTTTAAAATCGGACCGAATATCAAACAAGATGTGCTTTTGAATCATGGATCAACTTGGTCCAAATAATTTTTAAATTTTTAATAATAAATATATTTAAATAGTGAATATATAAAAATATATGTTTGTAAAAGTTTTAAAAATAAAATGTAAATATAAAGTAGTAAAATTATATGAATATGAAATATTTTGGTTCCATGAATAAAAAATATTATAATAAAAATATTTAAATATCAAAGTTAAAATATAAAAATATGTTTTTAGAGTAATCATTCATCATTTTAAAAGTATTATTTTAACAATTGTATTTTATAACTTATCATAACTAAATTAATCATATAATTTTTGTAGAGTTTTAAGATAAAAATCTAAAAACTATTACATAAATATAAAAATCGGGTTTTTTAATTGATCCAAACCGACTGAGTTTCGGGTTACTACAAACGGTTGAATCCGGAATTGATAATATTACAAGGTTGATTGGGAGTCGGATGGTTGTTTTGCATTTTTGGGGTAAAATTACAAAAAGGAGAAAGTTCGAGAGTTTTCTTGGAATTTTGTCTGATTAAATTCTAAGCCCAAGTAGGTACGAATCTAAGGCCCAAAAACATAGAACAGCTTTCTCGTCAATAAACAACGTCGGAAAAAACTGAAAGAGCTAAAGAATCCGATCACAAAACAGAGACGGAGATAAAGAGGAAGAAGGTTTATCCCGGAAGTCGAGAGATCAAACTTTGAGCTACGATGAGTTCTGGAGGAGGAATCGTGGCTGCACCGACAGCAGCATCAGCTCCGTCAAGCGGCGGTGGAAACGTGGAGTGGCACGTCCGACCACCGAACCCTAAAAACCCAGTCGTCTTCTTCGACGTCTCTATTGGTGGCATCCCCGCCGGTCGTATCAAGATGGAGCTCTTCGCCGACATTGCCCCCAAAACCGCTGAGAACTTCAGGTCCCGCCTCCTCTCTTCTTCTCAATCTCCTTTTCTTCTGAGCTGATTCTGAATTCTGATTCGAACTAAATCCTTCTATTTTGAACTTTCAGGCAATTCTGTACCGGTGAACACAGGTAAATTCGATTCTCTTCCTTCACTCCTGCAACTTGTTCGTCTAAATTCGAAAATTGGGGGTTTATGAGGTTTTTAGAGCCTTTTTTGGATTGAGAAAGGCTAAGCGTAGATCATATCGATTTGACTAATTGAGAGAGATGAGTGGACAAATCTGCAATTTTTTGGCTACTTACTGTAATGATCTTCTTTATCGGTTTTGGTTTCGTCTTTTGGTGTAAATGCAGAAAAGCTGGAAAGCCTCTTGGTTACAAAGAATGTCAGTTTCACAGAGTCATCAAAGATTTTATGATTCAGAGTGGTGATTTTTTAAAGGTGATAGAGCTTTTCTGCTCTTCGTGATATTTTTGAATTAGTAATTAATTCTGTTGTTTCGTCTGCTGGCACTGGTTTCAAACTCTTCTTGCTTGTGTTCTTGGTTTGTTTGAAACTGAATCTTTTGTTTTCTTCTCCTCTTAATGGATGCGAAATATGTTAAAACTCTGCAGAATGATGGTAGTGGATGCGTGTCAATTTATGGCCACAAGTTCGAGGATGAAAATTTCACAGCCAAACACACTGGGCCAGGACTGCTCTCTATGGTATGCAACTGGCTTTCTGAACGTGTTTAAGAACATGGATTATAAATTTGTCTACCTCCTTTCAATATAGTGAATATAATGAATCAGTTCCCTAAACTGTTCTTAATTCAGAGTCATACTTTGTCTTTGATATAATCTCATGACTCTCATTATTTTTTTGTAGGCGAATAGTGGACCAGGCTCAAATGGGTGCCAGGTAATTTTAGACTCCCTGTAATGGCCTTAATACCTGTGGAATACGACAAACTTTAAAATGTATTGCAAGCATTGAAAGTTCCATGCCTTCTGTTTTGACTATGATGCCAACCTGATATAGTAATATTTCAGTTGCTGTGTTATCATATGGGCTTATAATTACCTTTGCTCTTTGTATTGCAGTTCTTCATCAGTTGTGCAAAATGCGACTGGCTTGACAACAAGCATGTTGTCTTTGGGGTATGTTCTCTTTTTTACATACACGTATTGCATGATTTGTTCAAGAAGCTTCTCAACTTTGTGGTTATAACTGAGACTGTCATGAATAATTGAGGAAGAGGCATTGAGTCATTAACCTTTTATGCAGATATTCGGTAATAGCTTTGTTGTGACTCATTGGAAATTCTTCTTTTGGTGTGCAGAGAGTGCTTGGAGATGGTTTATTGGTGGTGCGGAAGATTGAGAACGTGGCTGTTGGACCCAACAACCGGCCTAAGCTTGCCGTTGTAATTACAGAGTGTGGGGAGATGTGAAATGTTTGACCTTAAGTTTTCTCACCCAAAATACTCCTTAAAGAACTTTTCTGCTGAAGGAGGAATCTAGTGAGAGCCGTTGTAGACCTTACGCGTTGTGACAAAATCTAAATTCCATTACGTGTTTTGAACTTATTGTTTCCTGAAGCAAAAGCCTCTTGTAAACTTGATTTGAAGATCAATAACGAATGAGTAATGTGCTGCTTTATATATCTGTGAAACTTTCATTAGCAGTGCAAGCAGAATCCAAAAAGAAACACTAAAGTTTCAGCTCATCAACATGAAATGTAGCTTATCTAAACCTTAAACTCCCCCCTGTTTGAGCATCCATCATCAATCATCTTTCTGAAGAGCAACATAGTTCAACGGTATTGCGGCATTGCCCCTTCCGCTTTCTCTAAAATCTTTGCCACCAGAACGTCCAGGTGTGCTGCCAATCCGTCGACCAATTGGAGTTTTCGTCACATTGTCTGTGTTAAGACACTGTCCCAATGGCTTCTTCTTTGCAGATTTTGAACCATACTTTACTTCTTTCTCTGTAGCAAGCTGCCCTTGTAGTCTTTTCTGCTCCTGTTTAATGCAACAGAAAATAAACGCAACCGATGAGCTTTGTGTTGTCATCTCAACAACACAGTGATTGTCTACAAATTCATGTTTTTTTTTTTTTTTATATAAAACACATACTCGAAAGTGACGCTTTTCCTCCTCTCTTTGAGCACGCATAACAATGTCGTCTTCCAGTGTTTGTAACAATGGTTGCTGGAATAAAAAAGGCACAAATCTTATAAGACTCAATCAAACCATAAAAGAGAATTTGAGTAAATGTACAGGTAGTTACCTTATCACATAAGAAGGGGACTCCTCTTTCTTTTTCCCAGGCCTTCACTTTGGTGGTCAGACCATCGAGCATTGCTTACAGAATAAACACAATAAGTTAATGACATCGTAAGACTGATCAGTTTTACAACATAATTTTGATAAACATCAACTAATTTTGGAGGATGAGTAAGCATAAAAAAAAGTCACAAAAAAACTTCACTTGGTTTGGATCAGGCACTGCTACTACGTTCACACTCTATTTACCCTAGCAAGCGCAAGGAAATATCTTAAATTCTGAACAACTAACAATTACAGAGTTAAAGACCCTAAACCCTATCGTTGAGCTGCTAAAAACTTTGAATGCGATAGAAGAGAAAAAAAAAGAATCTTAAGTAGAGCAATGAAAATAATCCAAAAGGCTACCTAGCTACCAGGTATTGCTTCCAGACGACATCATACTGAAGTCAGACTATTTAAATTAGCCAAGTAACTAACCAGGAATTTTGCTGATAAGGCTCCTAGCTTTCTCTGCGCGTTTTAAATTTTTGTGCGCTCCTCTTACAGCGCTGAAGCGATTTTCATCCTGTTAAGAATGCAAAATTGAAGAGACAATCAAGATGACATATTAATAACTAGTATGTAGGTAGTTCACACAGAAAAACTAGATACTCTAATATTTAAACTAAGAAAACAACTCTCTGGAGAATAAGAGTGATTCTCTCTAGGCTAAGGCTAATTTTAGAATTGATTACTCTACACTTTCATCAGAGAAATACTGGCAACTAGCTCTAAGCTCCAAAGATCTTAATTTGACCTATCTTCATAGAAAATGAACTTTAAAACACATGATGGTTTTCACCTTTTCATAGTCATCGAGCCATTTTTCTTCATCCTTTGCTTGCCTCCACTTATCAACTTTGTCAAAAATTTCCTTTCTGCTTAAAGCCTCCTCTTTTGCCTTCTCAATCTGATCATCTATGCTTGCAAGAATATCCGACAGATCACAAGCACCTGCAAATTAAAACTTCGTGAATGCACACCCAATATATTGCATATGATTTCCATAATGTTCTTACTGAAGCGTATCATAAAAAAACACTGCCAAAACTGCCAAACTCAAGAAGAATTTGTATGGTACCAGAATCAATGAGGTCGGCAAGACTCTGTCTTACAGAATCGCTGTTGACATCCATCTGAACCCCTCTGCAGATTTCTTCTAGTTCACGCTGCTTCTTAAACACTAATTCCTTCATTTTGCTTGACTTCAGGGCATTCAGTCTTTTCACTTCATCTTCAGCCTATTCCAAAATATTAGACTTGAGAAAAAGTTAGATATTTACTGACTCGGACAAACCAAAATGCATGAATATGTTATGTAGTAAAGAAAAGATATGATAGCATTACCTCCCGGACAATGTCCAAGCTAAGGCATCCTTTTTGGAAGGCATCGTCAGCTGGAACAGAGAGTAAACTACTGAAATCATCAAATCTTCTCCTCTCATCCATAGGTGTTTCCATTAGGTTCCACAGCTCTTGCATGGTTCTTCCCAAACCTTGTAGCTGAAATAAATAAGAACCACAGGGTATCAATCTGTATTAGCTGTGGTTTGGTTTTCATGGATTGATATCTGAATCCAAAGTGTAAATCAGCAACCTAGCTCATATGCATGCGCACTCTATCCGAATAAAAAGTTTGATCAAGTATAATGCAAAAGTAAATGTCCAAGCAGTTCAGAAGTATTCGTTGATCACCTTAAGAAGCCTCTGATGTTTCTCCTTCTTCAGAGACTCTACAAGTTCTGTTAATCTAGCAATAGTATCATTACTGATGCTTTTCGAATGAGCCTTTGAAGAGTCGGTCAAGCTTTTATGGACATTACTCAAGGCCTTAGAGAAATCAAATGACATTATCTCTGACAACTCATGGACAGCATTGACATAAGAGTTTACTTTCTGCAGTCGGACAGCCTGACATTTGAAAATAAAGATGATAAGCACAATAATTCTGAAACAAATCCTTAACGTGTGTATATAAATGCAAGAACACCTTTTCATTGCGAAGATCCTGTAGATGTGCTCTAAGTTCATCCAACTTTCTTTGTGTCAAGTCACTATCATCAACTTCAGGACCAGAGCTAGCAGGATAATCAGTCCCCGCTATGTTAGAAGAGATCTCTGTTATCTGTGTCAGTGTCTCAGAGAGTTCTTTCCATCGTAGATCCTTTTTCATCAGCAGGTCTTCCAACACAGGCTTTACAGTGGATATCTGCTCCTTTAAAGAGCCTTCTTTCTTCTCAAACAAAAAAAAAATAACAACAACACACATAAGAAAACAATCTATATGCTATCTATGAAACAAACATGAAAGTGATGCTGAAGAGTAACATACCCTTGGAAACGACACGTTTTCACCAAGTGCAGACATGAGGCTGGCAATTTCAGCTTCACCTTGAGCTAACGTTCCTTGTAACTCAGCCCTGTACTTGCGAGTTTTCTCAACCTTTTTATTGTATATATCCAGACATTCCTGCTCAAGTTCCAACAGCATCTTGTCTCTCTCACTGAAACTTTCACCAATCTCATTCCATATTATCTACATCAGAATAAACATTGTGGTAAATATCAAGGCATTCCTGATCAAGAACAGGACAAGCAAGGAACAATGGAAAGATGCATGCTAAATTGCCACAAAACATTCTCATGTATCATCAGCAGCAGCACTATCTAAATCCCAATATCGTTTACTGATCAAATATGAGCTAGCAAGTGAGATGTTTCTACAAGACTACAACTAGTAAGACAAACGAAGCCAACTAAGATACTAGAAGCTAACCCAAGAAAATTTACGGTGAGAATCCTTCCCAACAAAACTTGAAAAATGCAAGCACAGATAATAGCGGGCGCATAATTCGGCAATTCAGAGTCGGGCTAAGAAAATTTTCGTAGAGCGATTAGGTAAATGTTAACAAGATAGAAGCGAGAACGAATCGAAATGATGGCCTTGAAATGAATCTAACAGACAGTGACCACAAACACGAACCCTAGAGGAAACAAGTTAATTTGATTTCGATTGTGTAGCCGAACTAATCAACGAATCATCGGAATCGCAAATCGAGAGAAATTGAGATAATCGCACTCGCCGGAAATCAAGAGGCGTGATAACTCGAAACAATCGGGAGAAATGAGTAAGCTACGGAGAAAAGCGAGGAAAGTGAGGAACCTGCAACTCTTGGAGAAGGGAAGTGCAAGTGGTGGTTGAAGAAGGAGGCATTTTCTCCCGCCGCCGGCGCAGAGTAACAAATTCGTCGCTGGTCAGAAACCCTAGAAGATGAAGGCTTCAGGCTTATCTGGTTTAAGCGTGAAGATCCCGAGAGATATCGTTTGAAGGACGAGAGCAAATGTCGATTTTGGAAAGAAGGGTTTTGGCGCTAAACTAGAATTTTTGACTCCCTCTCGAAATTTGTGCACGGGAATTCCAAATGTTTTCATTCGTATAAAAATATCAGCATTTTTAAAGAATAACCAAATTTCGAATTAATACAAAAATAAATACTTATTTAATTACGTTTATATGAAAGAATATTAAATTTGTTTTGCAAAATTCCTTAGTGTAGTTTTAGTACATCCTTTTTCAGAAAGAAAGAAAATAGAAATGTATATTAGCCAGATGTTTAATACCATGTTTGCTGATCAGATAAATATTTAACTTGGTCTTTTTGGTAATTTTATATTTTTCTCAGTTTTTTTTTTTTTTTAAAACAGATAATAAGATAAGTTTCAATTTGGTTTTAGCCAGATGTTTTAATACCATGTTAATTTGCTGATCAGATAAATATTTAACTTGGTCTTTTGGTATTTTTTATATTTTTCTCAATTTTTTTTTTTAAAAAAAACAGATAATTAGATAAGTGTTGAAAACATACCTAAACTCAAGATTGGATGCCATTCTAATGGCTAAAAGCTCAAAGTTTTCTTTTTCGTTTTGTTTTTATTTTTTCAAAACTATATATCTATTTGTAAATATCTTACTATTATGTGATTTGTGCTTAGAGTTGTGAACTTGTGGTTAGGGGTGTAGTAATTTGTGCTTTGCAAATCTTTTTTATGTTGTTAGAGTTACTTACTTGATTTGTGCTAAATTAGGTAAATGGTCCAAGTAGGTACTAGGTAGTGTTGTGAATGCAAATGGTTTTTCACTTTTTCTACACAACCCTTTAAATTGCTAGAGCTTAACACACTGGTGATGTGGGATATTGAGAATGGTCTCGGTGATTCGCAGTTTTGAGGTAAGTACCGTTGGCAATCGTAGTTTTGATGCAAGTACCATGGTCGGCCGATGGAAACTGTGGTTGTTGCAGCCAATTACTCGCGAATGAGTGCACAAACAGAATTGACAACAATGTTGCTGTTTTTATTCTCTTCCAAAAGACGGAAGGAAGCAGCTGATTTGGAGATTGAATACAGAACTGACACTTGGGTTCCATCCAATATTATGGTGATTAGTTTAGTTGTGATGCCAGATTTTCTAAGCAAAATGCTCAAAATGAGGAATGCTGGATACAACTTCATTCCCTCATACGAACTTATGCGAAGCAACTCGCCAATGTGGAAGCTATTTCTTTCTCCAGCATCTTGTTCATCGACATAAAAATTATATACATTAATATCAAGAATTTTTAAATCTGAAAAACTTGCGACCAATACTATTAGCCTAGTGATATTTACTTGAAAATGCCCCAATATTATTAGATTCTATCCAAATTTTACTTTTTCTGTGAGTTGAAATAAATCCATAATACCTACGATATAAAGTCTAAAAAAAAAAAAAATGACAGAAAATTTTGAAAATTTGCTATACGAACCAGTTATTTCAGAATAATTAAATAGCTTTTGTAATTTGAAAAAGGTTTGCCGGAAATTTGTAATACCAAAAGAAAAAATATTTATTATTCTAAGTTATGGTGTTTATCGGAATACGTGTGCCAAAAATAAATCAGTAGTTCTTCTTATACTTTGTCTTTTTTTTTTTCTTTTTTTTTTTTTTCACATAGTAATATATTTGGTGTTTTTAAAATAAAACCTTGCTAGGGCGACGTATATTAGCAAAAAAAAAAAACAAAAAAAAAACATCAAGGCTCGTAGATCAATTAGTTAAAAAAGTCCATAGAAAAAGACACACCAACCAAAACCTGTCAGTGCTCAAAGCTTTCTTAAACGTACACACTTCTTTAACAATTTCGCCCATCTTTCGATTCTTTTGCGTTTTTCTCAGGTTTTCCTTCTCTCCGCTCTCTTCTCTTTTGCTGCTCTGATTTGATTCTCTCTATCTGTTTGATTTCAATTCAATTCTTCTACCAGATCTATGCTCTTCTAGGTTCCGTGGCATTTAATTTAATCCCCCCCACATAGAAAAGGAATTAGTTTTCTCTGCCGATCTTCATTGTCGACCATCGCTATCAAATTTGCAAATTTTGTTCTACAAATCTGATTTGTTCTTAGATATCTGAGTTAGCTTTCGATTTTTGGTTCTGGGTAGTGTATATTATCTTAGCTGCAGTAATCGATATTTTTCGGATCACACGAAATTGCGGGAAAATTCAGCTATGTTTCCTCCATGCAAAGCTGGATTTTGGATATTTAAAGCTCACATTAGTACATTACTAGCTGATTTGGGGTTTTTCTGTTTTTTTGTCTTTTGTTTTCTCTCTGTTCAAAAGCAAAAATGGCGTCGGCGAACAGAGAAATGGCTGTTTACTGTTTCGACACTTTGGTCTCTCACTACAACAACGAAGAGGCTCCTCCACCTGAATTTGACGAGGCCAATCAGTACGTTTCTTTGAACCTCTCCATATTTTTTGGGGCCATTCAACTTCCTTTTTCTGTTGTGTTATGACATGCAAGTGACCTTTCTTTCAAAACCGTTATTTAGTGTTACGCAACCACAACACATTCTCGCTGTTTATGAGTAGTCACTTCGAGTCTGCGAAACTGTGATGACTGATGAGTGTATTGCTTTCACGAAGGCCTCGTGCTTATCTTTAAGGCTTGGACAATGACATTGTTCATCTTGGTATATACATTGACTGTCATGAGCACATCCTTGTAAAACGTCGCATGAACGAGTCATCTTTTGTTTTTCCGTTGAATAAACACATGGATGGTTGGTTGTATCCTGAAACACAGAATCTTCTGTTACTCATACTCATAGTGGAGTGTTTTTTTCTTGTAGTCCATTGTTTGTCACCTGGAAGAAGATAGTGAATGGTGGGGAGCCTCGTTTGCGTGGATGTATTGGTACTCTGGAAGCACGCCGCTTGATCAGTGGCTTCAAGGATTATGCCTTGACAAGGTACTTCACTCTTGCTTTTTTTTTGTGTGCTTCATATATATTACATACCAAGTTTTTTCAGCTGTTTTTGTCATATCTTAAGTAGGTGTTTAATGCATGCGTTTCATCCCAAATCTTGTGCAGTCGAGATTTGGAATTTTGTTTTTTCTTGTTATCTTTCTTCAAAATTTTGTTTATATCTTGAACATGAATAGTGATAAAACTAAAATATGAAACAAACCAGGCTCCAGTTTCCTGTAAAGGAGCTGAGGATTTCAGTTTTGGATACTTTTTGGTCTTGAAACCACAAATGAAGCAAGCAAGCATATGTTGGTGTATTTTTTCTAGCATTTCCCATAGCTTAACTGTTTGTTTCATGTCTTTGGTTGTAAATACATTATTCATTCATGTATCAATGCAGTGCCCTAAGGGATCGTAGGTTCCCTCCAATACAGCCCAAAGAACTTCCGTTTCTGCAATGTACCGTCTCTGTCCTCACCGATTACGAAGCCGCAGATGATTATCTTGATTGGGAGGTATTATTCTCTTCAGTCACGTAAATGCTTCTTAACATGTTCCACGTCTTCCCTGATTTGACACTCTGAAAGGTCGGAAAGCATGGTATCATCATCGAGTTTACTGAGCCTGTGACAAACGCAAGTCGAAGCGCCACATATCTGCCTGAGGTCCCAGCTCACGAAGGTAACCATCTTGATCATACAACATTTCTCAAGATGTGAAACATAGTTTGAAAACGGATATGATTTGATGCAGTGTTGTATCTCTTGGTACGTTTTTTCTTTTTTTCCCACAGGATGGTCGAAGATAGAGGCGATAGATTCGCTGGTGCGTAAAGCAGGATACAACGGTGAGATCACGGACTTGGTGCGTAGGCGAATCAGCCTAACTCGATACCAGAGCACATTGTTCACCATGCATTATAGCGAATACCTTTCGTACGTGAAGGCGACGAGAGGCGTTGGACATGGTATTAATGGAACCAGCAAGCCCGCCACTGCCTTATCCTGATTTTTTTTGGCACCATCATGATTCAAGAAACTGCTGCAAAAATGGATATGATCATTTACGTTTGGGTGTACTTTCTTTATTTATCTTGATATATTTGTGATTCGAAATTTGTCTGGCTTTTGGACGAGTACGAGACTCGAGACTTGGCTGTTCCACAATTGTAACAAACATTCATTTATAAAAATCAAAGGAACTCAAAACTCTTTGATCTCACTCTTTCTCTCGAATTCTCTTGAAGAAGAAGATGTTTGACCAGGAAAAAATAGTCAAAAATAATTTCGAATGTTTCCCAAACCGGTTTAGAAACGAAACCGGACTTTCATGTTTTATCATCACCAACCTCACTTGGAACATGTAAAGAGCTCTTTTTTTCTTTTCGAATTCTCCGTCACTTTCATTTCTCTCTTTCTCTTTGAATCTGGAGACGAAAGGAGCTTANGGGGGGGTTTGGATCTTGAGTGGCATGGCGGAGGAGAAATGGGTGTTAATGGTGACGGCGCAGACGCCGACGAACATCGCCGTGATCAAATACTGGGGAAAGAGAGACGAGGTTCGGATTCTCCCAATCAATGACAGCATTAGCGTCACGCTTGATCCTGACCATCTCTGCACACTCACCACCGTCGCTGTTAGTCCCTCCTTTGATCGAGATCGAATGTGGCTCAATGGCAAGGTAATTGCTTCAGGTTCCCCACTTTCATCTCTTAGCTGAGATTCGCTGAGAAATTTCTCTTGGACTATGAGATAGACTACGGATCATGAGTGAAGATCGTAATGTATACTGGGAAACAGTTGATTCAAAAATTGCTTGTTTCGTGCTAGTGTAGGAAATATCCCTTTCTGGAAGTAGGTACCAGAATTGCTTGAGGGAGATTAGGAGTCGTGGGGATGATGTTGAAGACAAAGCAAAGGGTATTAAGATAGCGAAGAAAGATTGGGAGAAGTTGCATCTACACATTGCTTCTTATAACAACTTCCCTACTGCTGCTGGCTTGGCATCTTCAGCAGCTGGTTTTGCTTGCTTAGGTACTCTCTTTTCTCTCTCCGTTTTCTCATTAAGATGAGATTGATCCTGTCTCTTTCCTCTAATGGTGAAGTAAATTTCTAGATTCCTTTGGTTGATCTTTGTTTATTGAAAACAGCTCGATGTAGTTATATAATAACTGCTCTTTCTGTACAGTATTTTCGCTTGCAAAGCTGATGAATGTGAATGAAGATCTAAGCCAACTTTCTGCTATAGCCAGGTATGACTTACGTTACCTGATTTGGATCCACTGTGCTTCTCCATGTTTCTATGTTCCTACGTGCTTTTTAGTTGGATAATGTGTAGCCAAAACATTCCTCTAGAAATTAAATGGTACAGGTTTATAAGGTTAGATGTTCGTTTCTCTATGTAGGCAAGGTTCAGGAAGTGCTTGCCGTAGTTTATTTGGGGGATTTGTCAAGTGGAACATGGGAATCACAGATGATGGAAGTGACAGCGTTGCAGTCCAACTGGCAGATGAAAAGCACTGGGATGATCTTGTTATCATTATCGCTGTGGTATGGATCTTGAGTAGTTTTAGTTAAGCAGCAGAATCAATCCCATTCTTCATCTTTAAGTATTTGTTCATTTGTTTTACTTCTCCTTTTTCAACTCGTTATACCTTATGCTACACGCAGGTGAGTTCACGAGAGAAGGAAACAAGCAGCACCTCAGGAATGCGTGAGAGTGTTGAGACAAGTTTGCTTCTAAAGCACAGAGCAGAGGTATGTTCCTTGTGGGTTGCTGAACAAAAAATATATGAGTGTTTTTGGTTGTGAATGCATAACTTCAAAAACTAGATGTTTTCCCCTAGTTTCATGCTCTGCTTTGTTTTCTCCTTAGGAAGTTGTGCCGATACGGATTTCGCAAATGGAAGAAGCTATAAAGAACCGAGACTTCACATCTTTTACGAAATTGACGTGTGCAGACAGTAATCAGTTTCATGCTGTTTGTATGGATACATCTCCACCCATATTCTACATGAATGACACCTCCCACAGGTATCTCTTTCTCTTCTTTTGTTTCTTTTGGCAGTCATATACTGCTTTGGCTATCCATGTCATGGTTTTGACTTTAATCGCAATCTGCTAACTGATAATGCCAGGATAATAAGCTTAGTTGAAAAGTGGAACCGCTCTGTTGGGACACCTGAGGTATGTATGCTTACTTTCGTTGTTCAAAAGCAACCATTGAGATTTGAGAGGATGGTGTTGGAAAAATCTTGAGATCTTAATTTCATTTTTTCCTGGACAGATTGCTTACACATTTGATGCTGGCCCAAATGCGGTCCTGATTGCGCGAAGCAGAAAGGTAGCAGTTGAATTGTTGCAGGGGCTGCTCTACTGCTTCCCTCCTAAACCTGACACAGACATGAAGAGGTAGGTGCAATAGAAAGTGTGACTGATTGATTGATTGGTTTAACCATTTGCTTTCTCTGACTGAACAAATGTTGTTTGGTACTTTGTATAGTTACGTACTGGGCGATAAATCAATTGTAAAAGAGGCAGGCTTGGAAGGAGGAGAGGTTCCACAAGAAATCAAAGACAAAATTGGGAATCAGGACCAAAAAGGTGAAGTGAGCTATTTTATATGCAGCAGACCTGGAAAAGGCCCTGTGGTGCTTCAAGACCAAACTCAGGCTCTTCTCAATCCTCAAACTGGTCTCCCCAAATGACCCATATCACTATGTGTTGTTGTTACTGCAACTCTAAGATTTGCAACAGCCTCTTTTTCTCTCTTTTTTCTTAGCCGGCTCCAACTCTTGTCCTCAGGGTAAGAGAGTACACATTTGAATCTTTTCCTAATTATTTGAGTTTACATACAATTCTTCTTCATCGGTAATACAAAACCATCTTCTTTAGAATAATCCTACTCATTTCACTGCTGAGAATGATATCACGGCTACACCGAAGTGTCAAAATTAAGACTGAGAAATATTCTATCAAAACATAATTGTTACAATCAGAGGTCCATCTTTGTAACCAAAACTACAGTTGTTGTATAAGCAAAATCTTCCAAGTGCAGCTACTATTCTGTGTTATGCCCAGAGCAGTGTCACGACGATAAACAGCATCAAAGCCAGACCAAGACATATCCCAACCAATGCGCCGAAAGCCTGTGAACAACAGCAATGCATCCACATATTAATAATCATTCATTCTTCACCATCTATATATGTATTGCTATTACTCAGAGAGTCTCACTTTTCCTTGACTTTCAAACTTGCATTTTACAGTAAACCACGACAATCCTCTATCAACAATTGGTGCAAGTGCCACTGCCCTGCATCCATCAACATTCTTCATGCGAGCTTGACAATTATCAAAAACTAGGAATGCTTAAATATTTAAGCTATAGAGAAGGCTAACTAAGTAAGAAACTAGTATCATCAACTTACCCTCCTATTCTCATGAGCTTAGTAACTTGGCTTCCGGCCCAGACCATGGCCATCACTTTAAGAAATCTGCATCCAACACGAAACTTTCACGTCCCTATAACGCTAGAAAAAAGCTGAAAATATTGCATACCTCTCAGCCGCACCAAGATAACCCATTTTTCCAGGTGCTGGGGCCACATAAAACCTACGCACATACACACACATAACCGTCACTGCTACAGCTCAAGTATGTTATGATGGAATCATAGAGAGAAGATCTAAAAAACTAAAGCATGCGTTCATAGAAAGACAGATTCAACAATGATAAGGGAAACTTCAGCTGCCTATAAGGGAAACTCAAAAATCAGAATGTAAAAAAAAATAGAAAAGAGAGAGCAAATGGAGAACATAGTAGGATTCCATGACAAAGAATCTACTCACCATACCAAGAGGAAAGCTATGGTGTAATAGACTGTATTAAGTAAACCATAGGACAACACTCCAGAGACTCCATATCTCTTCAATTTCTTGACAAGCCTGCAATTTAAAGGTGTTCAAAATCATCAAAAGGGAGAAATATTACTGGTGTTAAGCTTGTATATCAATTCTCCAAATCCTTCTTAGCAATGCAGATTTCAATCACACTGAACAGAACCGAAATGACTTGAGCTAATATCAGAATTACAAATGACATTTTCACGATCACCAACAAAGTGGAAAAGTCAAGTAGCTCAGGCAAATATTTTAACCAATTCTAACTCATAAGCGCGCCACCATAGAGGCATAGCAAAAAACAGTAAACCAGATAAAGGATTAGTGGTATATCACATACTCTTCTGAAACGAACGGGTTTTTCTTGCTTGTCCCATTCTTATCCAACATTTCTCCTAGAAAAAGGGAATAAAATACAGCGTCAAAACTCAAGTTAACAGCAATTACATCAAGACAGATCAAAAAGGCAAAGCCTTTGTGCAAGAATGACTATATGTATCAACTAGAGAGTGTAGAAGATACGAATGTGTTGAAAAGTTTGCATTTTTAGAATCCACCCAAAAACTGAGCCATTACTGTATGGATACCTTCATCATAGGAAGGGACAGCATCAGCATCATCAGATTTACCAGAAGCCTAAACTTGCACACATTCAGAAACAAAGGAAAAATAAAACAGACTAAAGGATTCGTATAAAACAAGTTCAAGTAAAGAGAGGTTACACACAGATCGAATTCGAACATAAACTACAATAATGGACATCGATTAAAGCAAACATTGAGGGAGAAAAAATTGACCAACATTGTGACTAAAGGAGGTAACTAATCGGTGACTATGGTGGACTACGGATTGATTCCGCTTGAGATTGGCGGGGACGCTGAGAGAGGAGAAACTGAAGGACGCATGTGGAGTAGGGAAAGAAGACTGGTGTGGGAACAGAGGAGGAAGATTAGTAATCAGCTCCGAAAATTTAGCGTTCGTGAAGAGGAGGCAGAGAAAAAGTACCGGAAGTAGAGAAAGAGTTAAGCGGTGGATGCCGGCGACACTCATCCGGTGACTGATTAAATTTGACATTTCTCATCAAAATCAGATTTTAAAAAGAAAATGGAAAATCAAGAAAATACCACAAAGTCACAAACTTTTTGATGTGACAAAATAGTTCGTTATCTTTTAGATTCTGGTATTTTCACCAATCAGAAAAAGTTAAGAAAACGAAAAGATAATTTTTTTTTTGTTAGCTGTAATCAGCTCAAGAAGTAGAAAACAAAGGTCAAAAAAAAATTATTTACAAAACTAATACTATCATTTATATTTCTTTTGTTAGCTGTAAATGTAATCAGGTGAAATTGTAGAAAACAAAGGTAAAATTTATATTTACAAAACTCAAAAAGTGAAAATAATTTCTATAGAAATCAAATTCCTTCCCTCTAATTTATTTATTAGTCATACTGATTTGAAAAAAAGTAACTGATTTCTTTTTACATGAAAAAAAAAAAAAGTAATTGCCAAAAGAGGGATGTATAATTTTAAAAATATACCAACAAAATTCACTCAAAAGTCATAACTGTTTCTCTTCAGTTATATAATTTGAAGCACGAAGCCTCACCTCACATTCACCTCACGTTACATTTCCATTAATAAAAAAATCTAGCTACGAGTTCAGTTTTCTCCTTCTGGTGCAGTTTCCATATTCATCTTTCGAAGTTTTTCTTCGCAGGTTTTATATTCTATAAATTAAAATATCCAAATAAGAAACGAAATTGCGTAGACATTTTATCCTTCTTTTGTACGAGTGTTCTTCATAAAAAAAATATGAAAAAAGAAGTTTCTCTTTTGTATCTAATCGTGCTTCTTGTTTGTATTTCAGATGCAAAAGTAACGAAACCAAATATTGGAAACTTCCTCGAATGCCTTCGTAATCGGACCACTCCAGAGAATCCGATCAATGAAGCCCTCTACACTCCCAATAACTCCACCTTCCTCTCGTCTTACATATCCTACACGAAAAAGAAAACGTACTCAAACCCTAACGACACAAAACCAATAGCCATTGTCGCCGCAAAACATGAATCTCACGTTCAGGCAACGGTGGTCTGCTCAAAGTCCAACGGAATCCAAATCCGAATCCGAAGCGGTGGTCACGACTTCGAGTGCCTTTCTTACATCTCCTCCGTGCCATTTGTTATCCTCGACATGCACGATTTCCGATCTATAACCGTTGACGTGCGCAACAAGAAAGCATGGGTTCAATCAGGTGCGACTTTGGGAGAGCTTTACGTCAAGATCGCCGAACGTAGCAAAACGCTAGCGTTTCCAGCCGGCGTTTGCCCTACGGTGGGAGTGGGAGGACACTTTAGCGGCGGAGGCTACGGGAATCTAATCAGAAAATACGGAATCTCGGTCGATCATGTCGTTGATGCTCAATTAGTTGATGCCAATGGAAAGATCTTGAACAGAGCTTCTATGGGAGAAGATCTGTTTTGGGCGATTCGTGGCGGCGGTGGCGCGAGCTTCGGCGTTATTCTCTCTTGGACAATCAACCTCGTCGATGTTCCAGAGATCATGACAGTGTTTAAGGTTAACAAGACACTGGAACAAGGAGCTACTGATGTTCTCTTCAAGTGGCAGCTTGTATCTAGCAAGTTTCCTCGAGAGCTTTTCGTGAGAGCAATGCCTCAAACTATAATCGACGCGAAAACCGGAAACAAAACCATCGCGGTTGTGTTCTACGCTCAGTTTCAAGGCTCAGCAAATAAGCTAATGGCGATTATAAACAAGAGTTTGCCTGAGTTAGGGCTTAAACGTGAAGACTGCTACGAAATGAACTGGATTAATACGGTGACGTTTTGGAATAATTATCCAGTTGGGACATCGACGAGCATTCTTCTTGATAGGCCAACGTCTCCGTCCGGACCATTCTTCAAGAACAAATCTGACTACGTCAAGAAACCGATACCAAAAGAAGGAATGGAGAAGATTTGGAAACTAATGTTGAAATTCGAAAACGTGTGGATGCAATGGAACCTTTACGGCGGGGTTATGGACGAGATTCCGGCGAACGCGACAGCGTTTCCTCACCGGAAAGGAAACCTGTTCAAGATTCTCTACTTCGCGTTGTGGTCTGACGCAAACAACACAGACGCGAATCTCAGACTGATGAAAGAGCTTTACCAAGTGACGGAGCCGTACGTATCAAGTAACCCGAGAGAGGCGTTCTTGAATTACAGAGACATTGATGTTGGAAGCAATCCGAGTGATGAAACAAATGTTGATCAAGCTAAGATCTATGGATCGAAATATTTCTTAGGGAATTTGAAAAAATTGATGGAAGTTAAAGCTAAGTATGATCCTGAGAATTTCTTTAGGTACGAACAGAGTATTCCTCCTGTTCGTGCTATAATGTAACTCTTCTATATAATACACGAATTTAATGTTTGATAAGTTATGTGAGCATACATATTTTTGCATAATCATTAAAAAATTGTTTGTTTTGCGTATACAATAATGTTTAGTAGGTTATTTAGAGCATGTTAAAACCGAATGAAAAATGAAAAACGTTGACTTTCACCTGTTGAAATAGAAAATGTTACCTTAACCGGAACTAATGAATATTTATCTGAACCGGAATCTATAAACCGACACGGATAGATTCACACATTCACTTGCGCGCCTTTTTTATATACTCTCTGTTTCTCTCTGTTTCTTGCTCTAGTGATCACCGGAAGACTCTTGCTGCAGCTTTCAAACATCCTAGCTGGAACGGTGTACTGGTTGAGGAAATGGAAGAGAAACATATACCTTTTCGGAAACTGCATGACACAAAATCATGGCTTAATAATTTTTTTTTTTTTAAAAAACAAATACAGTAGAAACTCGATAAATTAATACTCAATAAATTAATAAACACGATAAATTAATAAATTTTTCCGGTCCGGAGTTGTGCCGGTGTAAAATAGGACACAATTCTATATAATAATATAATAACAATTTTTTTGAAACTCCTCTGTAAAATATGATCCCAATTATATCATAAATTAATAATTATCGTATAAAAACTTATATATGTATCTATATAACTAAGATATCTAACTACTAAAATATCAATTTCTCACACACCTAACCGATATAGAAATTAAAATAAAAAATGAATTTAAAACATTATGGCAAGGATGAAAAAACGTAAACAATAAAGTGAATAATATAGGAACATCAAAAATAAAAGTTAAGAAAATATACATATAAAGGAAAGTTCTTATTTAATTTGAATGAAAATTTTAAAAATTATCAATATTGAATTATTATTTTTTTTGAAAAATATTTTATAGTCAAAATCTATATATTAGTAACTCTATAAACTAATAAAATATTAAAGTTCCAACATTATTAATTTATAGAGTTTCTATTGTAACTTTTCTCTTGTTCTCTATATTCCTGGAATGCATGTTATTCGAAGCAAATGGTCTTTCGCACAAAACTCTTTGCAGATGTCGCCCTTGACAAACTTAAAGCTAGATTTGTCGCTAAAGGGTACAAGCAAGAAGAAGGAATCTACTACCTTGAGACGTATAGTCTAATGGTTAGAACAGCAACAGTAAGAAATGTTCTTCATGCGGCTACAATAATGCAGTGGGACATCAAGCAGATGGATGTAAATAACGCTTTCTTACATGGTGATCTCACTGAAACTGTTTACATGCAACAACCTGCTGGTTTTGTTGACAAAGCTCACCCTGATCATGTTTGCTTGCTTCACAAAGCTATCTATGGTCTGAAGCAAGCTCCTAGAGCTTGGTTTGACAAATTTAGTAACTTCCTTTTGGAATTTGGATTTGTGTGCAGTAAGTTGGATCCCTCTTTGTTTGTATACTCTCACAAACAAGACGTCATCATGTTGCTCTTGTATGTGGATGACATGGTTATTACAGGAAATAAATCTGCTGCCATGGACAAATTTATGAGTGAAATCAACACTAGCTTCAGAATGAAGGATCTTTGGCAGATGCATTACTTCCTTGGGATTCAGGCACATTTCCATCAAGAGGGGCTTTTTCTTTGTCAACAGAAGTATGCAGAAGATCTTCTGGCTGTAGCTGCGATGAGTGATTGCTCCCCTGTAACAACACCATTGCCGCTACAACCTCACAAAACCTCTCACTAGACTGAACTCTTTGAAAATCACACTTACTTTACTTTCGGAGTTTAGCCGGC
Organism: Noccaea bulbosa; assembly: GCA_900406535.1. Classification (NCBI taxonomy): domain Eukaryota; kingdom Viridiplantae; phylum Streptophyta; class Magnoliopsida; order Brassicales; family Brassicaceae; genus Noccaea; species Noccaea bulbosa. Next base: position 4,465 of record OVBJ01001524.1, on the reverse strand, counting down.
AAACTGCAATATCTTACGCTCACTCTTCCAGACATTCAGTTTGCAGTCAACTTCATTTGCCAAAAGATGCATGCTCCAACGGTCTCAGACTTCAATCACCTGAAAAGAGTTATGCGGTATATTAAAGGTACTATCACTATGGGAGTAAATTAATCTAAGGAAAGATACCGATTTCACTCTCAGAGCCTACAATGATTCTAATTATGCTGGATGCCCTGTCACACGGCAATCAACAGGAGGATAATGCACCTACCTCGGCACCAATCTCATTTCGTGGTCCTGCAAGAAGCAAGACACAGTCGCCAAAAGCTCAATAGAGGCAGAGTATCGTGAACTCTCAGAAACCGCTTCTGAGCTTACTTCGATTGGCAACCTGTTCAAAGACCTGGGAATCCCTCTCCATATCACTCCTGAAGTCTTTCTGTGACAACCTCTCAGCAGTATATCTCATTGCAAACGTGGCTTATCAAGAGGCTTCTCATCCTTCTTATGTTTATGGTGCTAGAGGTGTCACGATTGTTTTGTGATTTTTTTTTTTCTTCTCGGTGTGCTTTCGTTTTTAAACTTTTTGCATTTTGGCTTCCTTGACCTAGATGAGTGATTGTAAAGGTGAGACTTCAAAATTCATTTTTTTTTCCTTAATGTATTTGCAGTTAACAATCATTTATAATTATGTTGAAAATTGAAATGATGGTTCAATTTGATTTGAGTGGTTCTGTTTAAGCAAGTTTTAACCATTAAATGACATTTCTTTAACATAGTTGATACTTGAAATGATTTCAATTCCACGCATAACGTAAGACAAACCTATTTAGTTATTAGTTTTTTTTTAGTTTAATATAAAAAACTTTATCTAGAAGAATACTAGAGCTTAATATTTTTTAGTTTAACAACTAAAATTTTATTTTTGACACTTTTGGTAGGTTTATAAGAGGTAAAGTGATTTTACTAGAAAAATAAAAATTAAAAGCCATTCACTCAAAATGTTATAGGCATTAATATTATGTTAAGTTTAAGAGCTAAATTTTTGTATTTGACACTTTTGGTAGGTTTATTAGAGGTGGAGTGACATGACTAGCACTAAACTTTTTTGTTGACTCAAATTAATATAGTCTTAACTCAAATTAATATAGACCCTTAATTTTTAGTCTAACAACTAAATTTTTGTATTTGGCACTTTTGGTAGGTTTATAAGAAGTTGAAGTGATATGACTTGCAATATATTTATTAGTCGTTGACTCAAATTAATATATATATAACGATAAATTATCAATGGAGAAAGATAAGTGAAATAAAACAATGAGTTTACATCTAGTGCTCGTTCTTAGTTCTTATATGCTTTTAACGATAATGGCTGATGGAAACATGGATGTGAGATTCTATAACTTGTACTTTGTTTTTTCCATTCTTTCAAATTTGATTTTTTATTTTTTTATTAACATGTTTATAATCAATTTTACAGGATTTCGATTGTGTTAATATATACAATCAACCGGCTTTCCAACATCCTTTGTTGAAACACCACAAGATTCAGGTAAAGTGGTTGATGTTTTTTCAATCATATAATGATTTAAAAGAAAAAAAAATGTTGTTAATAGAAAATTATCTAATGTAAAAGAGCGTATTTAATTTTCTAATTTTATTTTATTTTAAATTTGAATGTTGTTACTTTTTGCGATATGTAACAGGAAATATTCAATGCAGGTGAAAGCGTTGATGTAAGCTATAATTATGAAACAAATGATCAGCTTTGTCCAAAAGGAACAGTGCCAATTTTAAAACAAATAAATCAAACTGAGAGCGTTCATCTGGACACGGTCGAATACCCCGGTCAACATGTAAAATTTCTTCCTTTTCTTGGTTTTACTGAAATATCTATATCATCTCATATAAAACATTTATATTAGTAGCAACACAAACAATATGTGCAGTCACGTTTTTTTTATATAATATATGCAAAATTTGTTAAAAGTGTTGACTTCTTTATTCATGGTATACAGTTTGCAACAGTCGAGACCATTTCGGATGGAACCATCTATCGAGGAGCAGAAGCTGATATAAGTATTCATAACTTAACTGTACAAAATAACCAGTACAGTAAATGTCAAATTTGGTTAGAGAATGGAGCTCATGGTGAACTCAATAGCATACAAGTTGGTTTGGCGGTAAGCTGTTATCAAACTTGTAAAACAAAATGTGTACTTTATACAAAGTCATACGATTCCACAAGCAGAACTAAAAGAATACACTATATAAACTATATTTATTTATATATATATATATATGTTTGGCTAAAGATATTTTATGAATACATTTTCAATTAAAAATTTATTTAAAACTTTAGAATAATTATTCACGAATACAAGAATATAACTAATTTATGTTGGTCCAGTGGTTAAAAATCTTGTCTTGCGTTATTGCCATACTGGAGAACAGAAACTGAGTATTTTAAATTCTTAATTTTTGTGTGCTATAGCGTGAATACATTTATTGATAAAAATATCATGTGTTCCAAATGTTGAGTTATTATCGGCTTTTCAAAATCTTTCGTTTATCAATGTATAAACGTTTAATATTTATATTTTCAAATTATGCATCTTTTGATGAAGTTTATAATTTTATACAGGTACATCCAAGATTGTATGGTGACAGTTTAACGCGAGCTACAATATATTGGACCGTGAGAAAATTCCCTAATTTTTGTTCCTTTATATATGGCAAACTAATAAATAGTTCGTAATTCACCAAGGTCGGACCATTTGTTTGCCTTTACTTTTTCTTATTGCATGCTATTTTTACCTTTTCTTTCTTTTTAATTTTGTAGGCAGATGGGTATAAAAAAACTGGATGTTATAATACAAAATGTCCTGGATTTGTTGTTGTTGCTCGACGTCCCTGGCTTGGATTAACGTTTAGGAGAACCTCTGTTTATGGTGGTAAAGAAACAGCTTTTGTCATACCGCATGTTTTTCAGGTAAATTTTTCAAAATTTTCTCAATTTTATATATGATAAATAATTTATCTGTCAAGTATTTTTGATTTTTTTTTTTTTTTTTTAACAACGAGCACAGCTTCAATTAATTGTCTAAATTTAGGGTTCAAAAGAGTCAAAAAAATTATCTTATAACTTTTTGATGTTTTTAATATAGGTTTTTATTCAGATCATATTCATATTTATTTGTTTATAAATTTTAAAGATTTACTTTATATTTTTCTGTTTAAATATTTGTTAGGATGGATTCAGCGGAAACTGGGCACTAAAAATTTATAATGAAATAATTGGTTATTGGCCAAAAGAGTTATTTACACATTTAAACAATGGAGCTTCTTTGGTACGTTTTGGAGGAAATACATTTGCATCTCCAAATGGAATTAGTCCTCCAATGGGTAATGGATATTACCCAGTTATCGACTATCACAAAAGCTCACATTTTTCGCATGTCAGAATTAAGAATGCAAACTATAAAAGCGTTGATATTGATGATAAGAAAGTAAGACGTTATGCAGATTCTTACCAGTGTTATAGACTAACTTATTGGGGTTATAGCATGGGGAATGGAGCATCCTTCTCCTTTGGGGGACCAGGTGGAAATTGTGGTATGTGATGATTGATTAATAGAATGTATGTACCGACCAAAACTATGTCAAATTTGCAAAAGAAATAAAAGTTAATTAAACTAAACTATGCTTTTTTTATTATTATAAAACAACTACTTTACATATTCTACTGCTCTTACCAATCGAGAAATCAATCAGGGAAGCTCAAACTTCTAATTTACATAAGAATCTAGTTCCAAACATAGGCATCCAAGTATCAATACTAATCTATGAATATAAGACGTACTTTACCCAATAAAATTTTTGAGTATAACAAAAAATTACATGTTAAAATGTATTAATATATAGTGGGGTTTGTAACCGGCTTCACCTTGTCTCGGGTGTCAACTAAACAATGAATTCCCATGTATAACTCTCTTGTCCCGAACTTGGTAACCTCTGCGGTGATCCGGTTTGGTACCTTTTAATAATACATGGAGTCTTTGCAGTAAAAAAAAAAAAAAAAGACGACTCTCATGTTCCGAGATGCTTGAAACATACTAAATAAGATAACGGGCGCTTATATAAGTTAAAAAGCTTTTTGGGCCTCTCAAGCTATCCACGTTAGCATATTCTTTTTCCTTCCCACGTTGCCACGTCAGCACCTAGTTCCATTATGTTTTCCGCAACTCCTCCTCCTGGCAAAACGACCACGTTCATAAACTCTTCTTCTACAAGCCAAGGGCCCAAGGCCCACATCCGCCTAGCCCACGTAAGCCACCTGTCCATTTTGTTTTCAACTTCTCTTCAAACGTTTTCAGTTTCATCACTTTCTCTTCATCTCCCTCGACGAAATAAAGAGCATTTTTTCCCAGATATTACTATAAAAGCAAATCTCACACATGAGTGTATTATGTTAAATCTGTTC
>OVBJ01001523.1:0-27291 GCA_900406535.1 Noccaea bulbosa | reverse complement strand
TCCCTCTCGATCTTTCTATAACCTAAATATCTAATCTTTGGGGTTTTTTTCTTTAAATTGTGTAGCTTTGTGGCGATTTGATGCGCAAATGGGTTTTAGAACATCAAGAAGCATCGATTTGTACAGCAGAAGGTGTGAATCAATTCAGCCATTGCGATTTTCCAGGATTATCGTGGTTTGCCCGAATTCAGACAAGTAAGCATATCAATAATCGATCGATTCGTCTCAGTCTTCACTTTAGGTTGATTGATTTCAATGATTTTAACNCGGCGCATCCGGAGCACACGAGACGGTTGCTTTCTGTTTAGCCAATTCCGGCGACGGTTTCTTAGTTCCGACTCCTTATTATCCAGGGTATATACAAGGATCAAATTGAATCACACAAGTTTTCGGTTTGATCTAACTTGGTTTGGTTTAATTTGGGTTGGTTTCAGGTTTGATAGAGATTTGAGATGGAGAATCGGAGTGAATCTTGAACAATCTTGAAAAATGATAGAGAATTTGTGTGTTTATNTTATTTGCCCAATCTATGTTTACAGGTATAATTTGTATTCCCATTTTAATTGGATGTTCTTCACATATGACTAAGCTACTTTTGTTCCATAAAATTATCTTTAAGAATAACTCTCAGTCTCGAAAGAAGATTGATTCAATTGATGTCTCATTTTATCTTATCTTAATATGCTTACCGTACCAGCTGGTCTCTTTATTATTTCATATTGCTTTGCTAAAACAGTTGCAATCTATAGAAGTTTACGTACAACTTCTCGTTATCTCATTTCCATGGTTGTTTAACTAAATCAAACGTGATCCTTTATACAGAAAACAAATTAAACATAAATTAGTGAAAACAAATATTTAATAAAAGAAAATTTGACCCATGCGTATGCACGGGAGATCATACTAGTTTTATATATTTTTGATAGTACAATAATGATAAATTGAAAAAAAGGCCCTAATTTTTTTTTAAATGCCTTAAAGCCTAATTAAAATTTGCAGAAAAATATATGGACCCAGTGCAAATGTACTTTGGGCACATGCCAAGGGCTGAACGAGTAGTATACTACTTTCTATGCAAACCAGATGATATGATTCCAGTTCACCTTTTGTCCCGTGTTTCGTACCTAATCTGGAAGCCCCACCCCATCTGATCTTTTGTATTGGCAAAAATGGGTATTGCATTTTACAAGCCTTCCAGATTAATGTTTCGAAAATGAGTCCATAGAAATCCATTGCCAAAACCCAAGATGATCGCTAATAGGTTTCTCTAAGGAATCACTTAGAAGATAAATTATATGATCCAAACTTTTCCAAAACTCCAAATAATAAATGATTAATACATTTTTATCAGAGATAGTAAACATTTTCATTTTATTTGGTATAACGATTAATACATTTTTATCAGAGATAGTAAACATTTTCATTTTATTTTTATCAGCACCATTTTTATCGGAGTATAACGTAATAAGTCAAACCAGAGTTAATTTGGGTAAGAAATCTAGGTTCACAATCAACCGCTTCAAAAAGTCGAAATATTTCAGATTTGACTACATAAATATCAAATGTCCAACATTGAAAACTTGTATTTAAATAATTTGGGTTAACGATCTATTTCCCCCTGAGAAGTATCATATAGCATCAGTTACACATGAAGTTTCGCCTTCGTTCTAATTCCACCTTCTTTTAAATTTAAATATCTAATTCCCCCCAAAACGAAAGTTAAATACCAATTTCTACACATAATCAAACTTAAATACCTAATTACACACAACATTAATTAGAATTGGTTTATTGTATACCAATCTAAGCTTAACTCGTAAAACACAATACTAAACCTAGATTTAAACCAGATTTCAACCCATTAACCCATCAACCTCAATTTCAACCCGATTTGTCTTAAAAAAAAAACCTCTCATTTTTAACCCGAAAATCCCCAAATCGTGAAGAACCCTAAAATCGCAGCCTGTAATGCAGCAAGCTCATCTTCATCAACGCTTTGTTGCTTCTGAGGTGCAGGACGAGCATGTTGCTTTCTAATAGGTGTGGTAGGAGCCAGGTCTTATCGGCTGAAGAAGTTGCTGCTCCGCCCCTATTAGTTCTTCAAACTCTGCTTCCAATTCATCATGTCATTTCCCCAATCAAGGCACAATTTTGTTGAGAAAGCTGAAAAAGATTCTGTGTGTTTTTTTTAAAAGAGTATGACCATGGGGATTGAACGAAAGTTCAACAGAAGCTAGCGGAAAATTGGATTTGGGAAGATTGATTTTTAGGGTTCTTGGGTGAAAATTGATTTGGGGATTTTCTGGGGTTTCGGGTTAGTCGGGTTTTAATTTGGTTTATCTTTTGGGTGTTGTGTGGTTTGGTTTTCGATACAAGCAATTCGCAAAAAACCGACATTTAACCGACAAATTTTGATTTCGAGGGGAATAAGATATTTAACTTTCAAAACAGGTGGAATTGGAACTAGGGCGAAACTTCGTGTGGAACTGATGCTATATGATACTTCTCGGGGGGAATTACATCGTCAACCCAAATAATTTTGTATAGAAAATATGAGTCAAAATATGATTCATAAACTTTGATTCAATTGCAATATTTTGACTCATATTTTCGGTATTTTGTTTCACATGTCAGATTGGACCTATTACATAAATCATGTAATACACTAACTAGAATTCTTGGATACTTCTTGAACTAAAAAAAAAAAAAATAATTCTCATATATATGGTGCTTTTCTAGTTTTAGTTTTCAATGTATAAGTTTCTTCTCATAATTATAAACCTAAACGACAGGTGGGCCGTATTGGTTGTAAGGATGTTGGAACTTATTTTCTGGTAGTGTATTTATATGCCAAAAATAAAATTCGTTTGAATGAGAAATGGAGATCCAAGTGGGTTATTTGTATAGTATAAAACGTAACATTTATGAAATGTTCTATATTGGAAGTTTGTGGTGAAATCCTTATGTATATAAAATGAAGAAATCTAAACAAAATTTTAAAAATTTGTGTACACTTTGATGTATATGAGAAAGAAAAAATATATATTCAGACCAGAAATGGTAGCCAAATTCTTTTTGAGTTGTGTGTTGACAATAAGTTGTGTGTTGACAAAGTCAACAAAATATCTTTGCACATTGATATTTGCATCGTGAATTAAGTTGGAGTTAAGTGCAAGATCAATTTGATTTTTGTAACATACAAACTTAATACACTTTCAGTTAGTCAATAAGAATATCTTCTCCCCCTTTATTGCTCAACGTAAGTGGAGATACGTTAGAGATGATGGCCATATATTGAAGCTTGGTCTTCTTATTCTATATATGTAATATCCGTAACCCAAAGATTTTGGATTTTCGCCTGATGTCGAGCAACACAAAGGTTAGTGTCGGTCGACATTGGCTTGCGAAATCAATTCCCGATTCGATATAAATTCCGGTTTGGCTGGTTTGGGCAAAGAAGTCATAAGTTGCGAGAATAAAAGGGGCAGCCATCTGTTTGTGGCACAATTTTCGAGGTTCAAGTTTTCAGAGAGAAGAGGCGATTTTGGGAGATTTCTGGATAACTGTTCATCGTGCACTATTCATTGGGATTACTGTTGATCACGCAATATTCATCTGGATTACTGTTCATCGTTTTCTCTATTTTTCTTTGTTCAATCCGAAATCAAGGTGAGTGCGTGACTGTATGCCCGTAATTCTAGATCTATGTTTTTGGATTGATGATTAGATGTGTTTTTGATGATTTTTATATTGATTATGTGTTGATGGTGCTGTTTATACTTTGATTATATGTTTTATGTGCGATTTCGTGCCTTTGGTTGTCGAGTCGTCGAACAGGTGTCGAGCGGCACCAATCCGGTGTCGATTGACACCAAGTGGTAAAGTGTTGATGCTTGGTGTCGCTTGACACTGACCGGTTCAATGACGGTCTAATCCGATTATAATTGGAAATCAATTGGTCAATTGAAATTACTGGTTTAAATCCGGTTTAATATATTTAATTAATTTAAGTGGCTAATCGGAATGGTTTAATTAATTATTTTTAGAGTAATAATTAATTAATATTATTATTTAATTATGAGAGTTATTTAATAATTATTTGTAGATGTTTTAATTATGAGAAAAATATTTAATAATATTGAAAATTATTTAAATGGCTTTGTTGGTCTAGAAATTGCGTAATTGGCCTGTAGACAGAATGATCCTCTCACTGGTATTTATGATAATACTCACGCATCTCTTATAATCATGTGATGCAGGTAAAAGAACTGTGTGATCGCGGAATCAAGGCCGAAGAAGAGGATGATAGGGCTTTTATGAATTGTTTTAAGTTGTTAAACTTATTTTATTATTTATTTGCTTTTGTTGAATATTTTTGAATTGATTTATTTATTTATTTATCGGTTTTAAGACTTCCGCTAGTGTTGATTTAATTATTCAAAAAAAAATCTTGATTGTTTCAATATACCTTAACAACAAAAACAACAATCTCTCATTTTTTTTTTTATCTTTTATAACAATACATCATAGAAAACATGGTTTGCAAGCTTATGATTTGGATGATGCAAACATAAAAAATGTGCAGTTTTATCCTGGGATTCAGAACTCCATGCAACCGTCACACTACAGGCATTTACATAATTAAGGAAAGAGATCACATCTCGACTTTGTAAATCTTGTTTTTTTCTTTAATTTTTTGTTTCTTTTGTATCATTTTAATATTGTGTTATATTAATTTGTTAATATTTATACTTTATAATTATCAGCTATTTATTGTAGAAATTTCATTCTTACAAAGAAATCTATTACTTCCTCTGTTTTTATTAGTTGTCGTTCTAATGATGTATATGGATGGTACACCGCCAGAACGATAACTAATAAGAAAATAAAGGGAATATATAATAAATTGGATGGAAAAGAAACATGTGAAGCTTCTTCTGATAAACATGAAATTCTACTTCCTCCAAAGATTTTATAGTATAAATCGTATGTATATATATTTGTTATTTTTTCTTAATGCTTTTTGGTGGTTTTATTCAAGCTTTGGACCTGCTTGCAAATTCATTTTGGTGGCACATGTGTTGGGGCAACCCATGAGGGGCGCGGCTCCAGCTAAGAGTTATGGTGACCTGGTTGTGGGGTTACTGACGCAGTTGTTGGCATGTTTTTTCTTTTAGCTGTTCCAGAACAGGCTTCGGGTGCACCTCCAATGGCAGAGGCACAGCGAGATACCGGTTTGTTAGGCAGCATGGAGCTGTGGTTGTTGGGCATCCGCCTTATCTCAAATTGATTGGGCAGACGCAGAGGATTGGTACACTTTTCTGCGAGGGCAGAGTTGGGCCAGAGGAGGCCGTTGAGTGGTGTTTGAGAATGGAGCGGGATTTCCAGTCTGACATATATTCTGAGGAGTAGCAGGTGGAGTTAGCGGTGCATTACCTTGGTGGAGATGCACATTTGTGGTGGCTAGCCATTGAGGCTAGGAGGGCAGCGTGGACTTGGGGCGACTTCCTAGCGGAGTTCAACGCCAAAGACTTCCCTTATGAGGCACAAGGTCACCTTCAGTTGAGGTTTATGGCGCTGTCTCAAAGAGAGAGAGTTCAGTGCAGGAATATGATGCGGATTTCAGCAGACTCGTGGTTCATATGGGACGTGTCTTAGAGGCAGGACGAGCGGGTTTTTGTGTAGAGGTTCTCACAGGGACCTTAGTTGAGCATCAGGACTCAGTACATAGGTTCTAGAGACGGCCAGAATGGTCGTAGTGTTTGTGGTGCTATGGGAACACAGCGCAGCTTGTGTGGTTGTGATGGCGGTAGTAGCGGTTCAGCCAGTGGCTCAGTTTGGAGCGGCACCGCGAGTGTATCCTTGGTGGGGGTTGGTCCGGCTAGTCAGTCTGGGAAAATCATAGGTAGATATGTGACTCGGACTTAGTAAGTTTGTTAGTGTTCATTGTTGCGGTAGTTGTTCGTTATTGTACCTGTGATAGAGTTGTTCGTCATTGTACCTGTGATAGAGTTGTTCGTCATTGTAATTGTGTAAGGACCTGATTAGTGGGCGGTTGTGAGTCCCACGTGTTGTTTGGTTCTGGAGCATCGGTTTGCTTCTTTCCTATGGAGTGTGCCAAGTGTAGAGGCATCCAGAGTTGCGTTAGTGAGCGCGTGGGCATGATCAAGGTGGCGATTAGAGTTTTCCTGGGTACCTAGGGCCGAGCTAGAGCAGTGGATGTGCCGTTTTCAAGGCAGGCAATGCCAGCAGACTTAGTCATCGGTCCGGTGGAGCTGTATGACGTTATTTTGGGGATGGACTGGTTGTCGTTTTACCGGAGTCATCGAGGCAGATTGGGTTTCGAGCGTGATGCAGAGAGGTTGGTTTCAGTGAGTAAGACCGACTTCCGGGAGTTTTGTATCTCGGCTGTTCAAGCTGAACAGATGTTAAAGCGAGGCTTTTTGGCGACGTTTGTGTTGTCCAAGTCCAGTGGTGAGATTACTTTTGGGGAATACCCGTGTTGTTCAGGGTGTTTTCTTTGGACGTGTTTGTTATCATCGTCATCGATGACATTTTGGTGTATTCGAGGAGTTCAGAGGTGCTTGGGGTTCATCTGAGTTTTGTTCTAGAGGGACTGCAAGAGCATAAATTGTATGCTAATTTAAGCAAGTACAGTTTCTGGCAGCGTCTTATGGGTTTTCGGGGTCATGTGTTTCTGCAGAGAGGATTTCTGTAGACCTGCCAAAGTGGGAGGCTATCAGGGATTGGCCTAAACCAAGTAGTGCTACCGAGCTCAGGAGTTATGGGTTAACAGAATTTTACATGAGGTTTGTCAAGGGGTTTGCGAGTATGTCACAGCCGACGACGAGGTTGACCGGTATGGATGTGCCGTTGTGTGGACATCAGAGTACGAGGAGAGTTTTGGGGAAGCTTAAGGAGTTGTTGACTAGTATACGAGTTGGGCAGTCCCGGGAAGCCTTACGTGGTGTACACAGATGTTGCAGGAGTTAGTTGGATTATGTGTTGAGTTTTGCCAGGTTTTGTTATGGAGTTTATTTATCTTCTAGGCAAGGCTAATCAGGTAGCAGATGCGTTGAGTCGTTGGAGAGTTGTTTCAGCTCGAGAGCACGATGAGGAGGCCTTGATGACCGAAATTGGCACATTGCGTCTTTGTGCTATTTTAGAGGAGCCTTTGGGCTTGGTAGGGTGGATATACTCAGCAAGATCAGAGTGGATCAGCATAGTGAACAAAGTTTTTATGATGCACCGTGAGCAGTTGGTTACGAGTATCATGTCTCTTCGAATGGGACGAATTTGGTGTGTGGTCTGGTTTGTGTACCCGAGGACTCTGGACTTGAGGCAGGAGGTTTTGCGAGAGGCTCATGCGAGCGAGTTTTTGTTTCATTTGGGTGCGACCAGGATGTACCGTGATCTCAAGTGGTAAGATCACTTGGTCGAGATGAAGAGAGATGTGGCATAATAGGTTGTGAAGTGCAACATGTGTTAGTTGGTTGAGGCGGAGCATCCTGTCCCAGGTGGATTGTTGACGCTATTTGGGTCATGGTGGATCGGTTGACCAAGTCAGCACATTTTATTGGCCGTTAAGAAGGCAGATAGACCTGCTATTTTGGCTAGAAAATTGTGCGAGAGATTGTGAGGCTGCATGGAGTGCCATCCAGTATTGTGTCAGATCATGATCCGAGGTTTGATTCTTAGTTCTAGAGGGCGTTTCAGACTGAGTTGGACACTAAGGTGCTTATGAGTACAGCTTTTTATCCGCTGACAGGTGGGTAGTCAGAAAGGATTATCCAGAATTTGGAAGAATTCCTGATAATTTTTGTGTGTTAGGTTGGGGTGGCCTTTGGCCGGACCATTTGAGTTGGTCGAATTGCTTACAGCAACAACTGTCAGGCGAGTTTTGGCATGACTCTTTTTGAGGTTTTGTATAGGAGGCCACGTAGGACGACTGTATGCTGGACCCAAGTGGGGGAGCACAGCATATATGGAGCTACTTATGTTCAGGAGACAATAGAGAAGGTTCTTGTTGTGAGGCTGACCATTAAAGAGGCTCAAGATAGACAGAAAAGTTACGTAGATAGACGCAGGCGAGAGTTTGAGTTTCAAGTTGGAGATAGAGTGTATCTCAAGATGGCTATGTTGATGGGTCCTAACAGATCTATAGCAGAGAATAAGCTGAGTCCGCGTTTTATTGGTCTGTTCCTGGTGGTGGAACGCGTTGGACCAGTAACGTATCGGCGACAGTTATCACCGATTATGAGGAGATTTCACAAGGTGTTTCGTGTTTTGATGTGGGAGCAGTGCTTTCTTCCTTAGGAGTTGTTAGTGACTAAGATTCCAGAGGGTGTTAGGCCAGTTTTGACGGTTTTGGCGGTTCGTGTGAGGATTCTCGAGAGGAGGATCAAGGTTCTGCGGTACAAGAGAGTGTCGTGGTTGAGAGTCCTGTGAGACTGTAATGGTACAGAGGATGAGATTTGAGAACTATTCACCAAGGTGTAGTTTGCAGATGTTATGCATAAGGTGTTAATCTTGGATTGGTTGTGCTTGTTCTTGTTTGATTGTTGTGCGGTCAGTCTAGAGGTTGAAGTATTATTGTTGTAACATTTGTAAACCAACAACTTGGTTAGTTGGTATCGAGGGGAAGTTGTGGGAGCCTGAGGCAAAGATGAAAGTGAAGTTCAGGAAGTGGTTCAACATGCAGGTCGTAGATTGAACTTCTTCGTCTTTGTGGTTCCGGTTTATGGCTGTTGTTGCGTTATATATTTTTGTTTTCGTTGTGTGATTTACATTTTTGGAGAATTATGAGTGCGTGCACTTCAGTGTGAGTGGCTTACCTGGGAGGCATTGGCCCCAGTGTGAGTAGCTTATCTGGGAGGCTTGGGCCCCATTATAAGCGATGGTAGGCCCATCTGGGAGGCTTGAGCCCCAGCTTGGGTAGATGCAGACTTGTTTGGGAGGCATTGGCCCCAATACAAGTGTTTTGCTTTATACTTATTTGGGAGGCTTGGGCCCCAATATAAGTGCTTTAGATAATGAGTTAAGAGAAAGTATCTTAGAGCGTGCGTATAACACAATTTGAATGAGAGTCTCGGGGATCAGGTAAGGATTACAGTGTTTGGCCTTGCGAGGTCGGGTTTTGGTCTTTGAGAGACATGTGTTGTTGGGATTCGAGGTTGAATCTGGTTTACTGAGGACCTCTTGTGGTTGGGCCATGTGGGCCGAATTTTTTGTCGTCTTTGGTTAATGTGGTATATTGGGATTCGAGGTCGAATCCAGTTTAGTATGGGAGAATTGTAACATCCGTAACCGAAGAATTTTGGTGTCGACCGACACCATTCTGTTCATCGTTTGCGTGACTGTAGGCCCGTAATTAGAGATCTATGTTTTTGGATTGATGATTAGATGTGTTCTTGATGATTTTTGTGTTGATTATGTGTTGATGGTACTGTTTATACTTTGATTATGTGTTTTATGTGCGATTTCGTGGCATTGGTTGTCGATTCGTCGAACAGGTGTCGAGCGACACGAATCCGGTGTCGAGCGACACAAATCCGGTGTCGATCGAGACCATGTGGTAAAGTGTCGATCGACACCAAGCGGGTGTCGCTCGACACTGACCGGTTCAATGTCGGTTTAATCCGACTGTAATTGAAAATCAATTGGTTAATTAAATTTAATGGTTTAAATCCAATTAAATGGATTTAGTTAATTTAAGTGGTTAATCGGAATGGTTAATTAATTATTTTATGAGTAATAATTAATTAAGATTATTATTTAATTATGGGAGTTATTTAATAAATATTTGTAGATGTTTTAATTATGAAAAAAATATTTAATAATTGTGAAAATTATTTAAATGGCTTTATTGGTCTAGAAATTGCATAATTGGCTTGTAGACAGAGTGATCGTCTCACTGAGTATTTATGATAATACTCTTGCATCTCTTATAACCATGTGATGCAGGTAAAAGAAATGTGTGATCGCGGAATCAAGGCCGAAGAAGATGATGATAGGGCTTTTATGAATTGTTGAATTGTTTTAAGTTGTTAGACTTATTTTATTATTTATTTGCTTCCGTTGAATATTGTTGAATTGATTGATTTATTTATTTATCGGTTTTAAGACTTCCGCTAGTGTTGATTTAGTTATTAAAAAAAAACTTGGTTGCTTCAATATACCTTAACAACAAAAATAACAATCTCTCACATTTTTTTTTTATCTTTTAAAACAATACATCATAGAAAACATGGTTTGCAAGCTTATGATTTGGATGATGCAAACATAAAAAATGTGCAGTTTTATCATGTGATTCAGAACTCCATGCAACCGTCACATTAGGAGGGAATTAAGGGAAGAAATCACATCTCGATTTTGTAAATCTGGTTTTTTTCTTTAATTTTTTATTTTTTATATCTTTTTAATATGGTGTTATATTAATTTGTTCATATTTATGTTTTACAATTATTAGTTATTTATTATGGAAATTTCGTTCTTACAAAGAAATCTATTACTTTTTCTGTTTTTATTAGTTATCGTTTTAGTGATGTATATGGATGGTACATCACCAAAACGATAACTAATAAGAAAACAGAGAGAATATATATAATAAGTTGGATAGAAAAGAAACATGTGAAGCTTCTTTTGATAAACATGAAATTCTACATCCTCCAAAAATTTTATAGTATAAATCGTATGTATATATTTGTTATTTTTTCTTAATGCATTTTGGTGGTTTTATTCAAGCTTTGGACCTGCTTGGAAATTCATTATATATCATGGTATGGTCTGACAAATTTGGTTAAGCGATTTGATTAGAAACATAAATATTTGCGTACCTCACAAGTTTGTTTATTTCTGTTTTCCCAAATATCAAACTCAAAAACGTTAAATTGACGATGAGGCAAACTTTATGAACCAAACCAATAAAAATATGAAAAATATTCATAACAAACTGACATATAGCGGTTAATCAATAAAAATAACATGCGGCGGCGTAGCGAGGGTCACATTTCTAGTACCTTTAAATCCTTTAAGATTTTTGTTCACAAAGTTAGATGGATGTGAATTTCAAAAAAGTTCAAAAGAAAAGTATACATAAAATTCTGGACTCATTAGGGGAATCATAAAAAAAAAAATCTATTATTTTCATTTCCTCGGATAATATATTACCTAACCACGAACATGGCCTTGTGACTTGTGTATATGTTTTGTAGTTCAAAGGGAACATTGTATAAACAATTCATACCCTACGTTCTCCCAGTTTCTACATATATATACACGAAATCCGGATTTCGCACAATTTGACGGTCACATGAATGATTTTATCTAACTTATTGTTACGGGTCCCATTTATATAAGCACATGAAAAAGTCATATTGCAGATTATTGCGGACTTTTGTCAACACATAATATCCAGTTATTAGATTTCAATCAAAAAATTTATTGTATGCCTGATGAGTTAACTTTTTAATTCATTTAGAATTATTCAATTTGACAAACTAGATTAAAAGATATTATATTATAATTTTAGTAAAGAATATTATTGAATAATCAAAAAATAGATTATTAATATATTTACGATGAAATTTTCTATGTTAAAAATATAGTTATTAAAAGTTTTATATTATTTAATTTAAATTAGAATTTTTGAATAAATGTTTTAAATATTAAATTAAATAAAAAAATAATATTACTACATTAGTAAAATACTCTTTTGAATCTCTCTGAAGGACAAAATTTATAATAATTTTCTTTTATTTTATTTGATTAATAATATTAAATTTATGCTATGTTATCGATATAAGCAAATTTATATTGCAGATAACTTTTGAGTTTGGTAGATTAACATGTATTTTTTATGTTAGTTTTTTTGCAAAAATAATTTAGTTTGAGATTCTTTTTTTGCACAAAACTCTTTTTCTTTTAAACAATTTGATAATGCCATGTCATCAATATAAGTGAAGGCTATATTGCATATGATTTTTGAAGTTGGTAGTTTGATTTGCATTTTTTTGAAGTGAGGGCTTTTCTTGCAAAAATAATTTAGTTTAAAGTTTTTCTTTTCACAACCTTTATAAAAACAGCACGATGTTTGAAGTTACACGTTTTGTTACATCAATGTTATTTAAATGTTTTTTACTTTTTGAGATATTTGTGGAGTTTTTTTTTTTCTGAGCAAACATGAATTTCACTTTACCTAATCTAGCGAAATCACTCATCAATACACTATTAGTAGGAAAATACTAAACATGAACAGATCGACTGAGAAATTAAAATCTCTCACCAATACAAAGAATCTCTCACCCAAAATTAAAATCGATCGAATTTTGAGTTTATTTGTATTTTTGTGATGATTGTGGTACTTTCTGTGTTTTTTCACTATTCAATCGTTGTTGTTAATACTCTGTGAATTGGGTGTCGATATATGAGATTTATGGGTAACATTTTTTCTGTAGAAGGAGTTTCTGTAGATACCACGAAGATTGTGGCTATCAAGGATTGACCTAGACTGAGTAGTGCTACCGAGATCAGGACTTTTTGGGTTTAACATACTACTACAGGAGGTTCGTCAAGGGGTTTACGAGCATATCGCAGCCGATGATGAGGTTGACCGGCAAAGATGTTCCGTTTGTGTGGTCGCCAGAGTGCGATAAGTGCTTTAAGAAGCTCAAGGAGATGTTCACTAGTACACCAGTATTAGCATTACCTGAGCCGGGGAAGTCGTATGTGGTGTATACAGATACTTTAGGAGTTGGTATGGGTTGTATCTTGATGCAGGAGGGTAGAGTGATTGCCTATACTTCGAGGCAGTTGCAGGGCAGCGAACATAGTCGCCCTACACATGATCTTGAGTTGGGAGCGGTGGTCTTCGCGCTTAAGATCTGGAGGTCTTATTTGTATGGCGGGTCAGTGCAGATCTATACGGATCACAAGAGTCTGCAGCATATCTTCATGCAGTCATTGCTGAACATGAGACAGAGGCGATGGGTTGACTTTCTCGCAGATTATGACTTGGAGATCATCTATCATCCAGGCAAGGCTAACCAGGTGGCAGATGCGTTGAGTCGCTGGAGGGTTGATTGAGCTCGAGAGCAGGATGTTGAGGCCTTGGTGGGCGAGATTAGTATATTGCGTCTTTGTGCTATTTCGGAGGAGCCTTTGGGCGTGGAAACAGTTGATCAAACAGATTTGCTCAGTATGATCAGAGTGGCTCAGCAGAGTGATCAGAGTTTGATTGATGTGTCGCGAGCAGTTGGTCGTATCAGATCTCTTCGAACTGGATAATTTTGGTTCATGGTCGGATTTATGTGCCTAAGTCAGAGGCGTTGAGACATCAGATTTTGAGAGAGGCTCATGCGAGCAAGTTCTCGATTCATCCAGGAGCGACCAAGTTGTACCATGATCTCAAGAGGTTTTATCACTGGGTCAGGATGAAGAGAGATGTGGCTGATTGCGTTGTGAAGTGCAACATGTGTTCATAGGTGAAGGCAGAGCATCATGTTCTAGGTGGTCTTGTGCAAAGTTTACCCATTACATAGTGGAAGTTGGATATGATCACGATGAATTTCATAGTGGGATTACCTATCTCACATACTTTTGATGCTATCTGGGTGATTGTGGATCGATTGACTAAGTCAGCACATTTTATGGCCATTAAGAAGACAGATGGAGCTGCTGTTTTTGCTAAGAAATTTGTGAGGGAGATTGTGAGGCTGCATGGAGTGGCAGTCAGTATTGTGTCAGACTGTGATCATAAATTCGCTTTTGAGTTTTGGAGAGCGTTTTAGGCAGAGATGGGCAATAAAGTGCATACGAGTACAACTTATCATCCACAGACTGATGGGCAGTCAGACTTTTGAGGTTTTGCTGAGGATGTGTGTGCTGGATTAGGGTGGTCACTGGGCTGATCACTTGAGTTTGGTTGAGTTTGCATACAACAACAGCTTTCAGGCGAGTATCGGTATGACTCCTTTTGAGGCTTTGTATGGGAGATCATGTAGGACACTTTTATGCTGGACCCAAGTTGGGGAGCACAACATGTATGGAGCTACTTATGTTCAGGAAACAACGGATAAGGTCCGTGTTTTGAGGCTAAACATGACGGAAGCTCAGGATAGGCAGAAGAGTTACGCTGATAGGAGGAGGAGAGACTTTGAGTTTCAATTTGGAGATAGAGTGTATCTCAAGATAGCTATGTTGAGGGGTCCTAACAGATCCATAGCAGAGAACAAGCTGAGTCCGCGGTTTATGGGTCCGTTTCTGGTGATGGAGCGAGTTGGACCAGTGGCGTATCGGCTTGAGTTACCTCCGATTATGTGGACATTTCATAAGGTGTTTCATGTTTCAATACTGAGGAAGTGCCTTCATCCTTCAGAGGAGTTAGTGGCTAGGATTCTAGAGGATCTTAGGCCATATTTGACGGTTTCGGCGGTTCCTGTGAGGATTTCCGAGAGGAGAATCAAGGTTCTGCGGCACAAGAAGATACAGGTGCTGAGAGTTATGTGGGACTGTAGCGGTATAGATGAGGAGACTTGGGAGCCTGAGGAAAAGATAAGCGAAAGTTCAGGAAGTGGTTCAACAAGCAGGTTGAGGAGTGAGCTTCTTCATCTTTGTGGTTCTAGTGTTAGCTTGGTTCTATGTTGTTGTTGCTTTATGTATTTTTGTTTTCGTTGTAACGATATACATTTTTGGAAATTAATAAGATGAAGTTTTTTCTTATTTTTCTGTGTTTCAGATGTTACAAGTTCGTTGACCAGTTTGGGTCGTGAGAATATTCTGATCGCATATGTTATAGGCGTTTCAGAATTATTACTCTAGGGGTCATGGTGTCCCCGAATAACCCACTACCATTTTTGAAGACGGTGGTTCTCCGGTAGTAGCCTCGGTTTAAATGGTTAGGGGTGTTTACTTACCAGTGGCTGAAGAGTCGCTGATATATCCATATTTTGCATGTTTTCACTTAGTATTTTTACATGTTTTCAATAAGGTTTTATGCCTTTAGAGGTAGTTTTCTTGTATTTGTGGGTTTTGAAGTCTTAACAGGTTAAAACATCAAAAGGGATACAAAAAGGAGCAAAGAGCCTCAAACTGTGATCCATGCAAGTTTCCAAGTCCAGAGCATCAATTTATCGTCAAGTGTCCGATCCTCGCTATTGGCCGTAAATGGAGGTGTTCCCGACGTCAAAAAGGTGATACTGGTCTTTCTGGATAGATATGCGAGTCAAGTATCGCATCAAAGTGGTTTCTAGCCATTTGGATCAACCATCAGGGCGGAACTTGTTTTCTACCGAGACATGTCCGGTTAGCAACAAGATGAAGCCCATGGAGGATTTCGCATGTCTAATAGCCCGGGATTCCGCGGGATGGACCTTGGCTTAACTTAATACAAGCATAGCTTGCTTTGGTTGTTTCCTTGGCCTTCTCTCGGCCCATTCACGTCACAGAATACTTGATCCACCTAGCGACCCCCGACCTATAAATACTTACTTTTTGCCTCTGGAGGAAGAGAGCTGTGAGTGTCTTGTGCAAGAGAGAGAGTAGCTGTCAAGGAGGAGAATCCGTAGATGGTACGTAGTCCAGAAGGAAGAAGGAGGCACCGCTCTACTCATTGCACTTGCACAAAAACTTTCATACTATACATTTTTGTTCTTTTCCTCTTCTCTTTTGTACTTTGGATCGAAAGTTATCAAGGGATTTCGAGTTGTTCTTCATCAGAAAAGACTCTTTCTTTCCCTTATCTCTTTACTATACTTGCATAATGATATCAATCTTACCTTGCTTGTTTGATTTTGCTATGTCCGAGTAAATCCTCTTGTTAGACCGAGGGAGATCGATCGACTCATGACATGATATGACTTATATGATTGCAGAAAACGGGATTTCATCAATTGGACCTTCATCTTTACTTGTTCATAATGTTTGTTGTTAGGAAAGTGCACCTAATGACTTGAACCTAGGTTGATACACTCTCCAAAAGCTTGTTGTATTGCCGAAACTAGTATTTGGTGAGCTAAGTGTCTTAGGCTTCCAAAAGTCGACCCAAGGAACTTAGTGAACAGTCACAACTTGAACACTGATCAATGCATGCTTACAACTTGTAATAACCACCGAAAGTTGAGTCTATTAGGTTGTTTAAGTATACTGGCCGGAGCCACGAAAGTGGAAAGACTATACATTAGTGTTGTGAGTTCAAGGCGGTTTACAAACTTATCCCATGCAATCTCTTATCATTTCATTAAATGTTTCCAAAGATTATCTTTTGCCTAACTTTTTTTTTCATCTTTTTTACAATCTGATTTACTTGCTTGCTTGTTTTTCTTTGATTTTAGGATCACCACACAATCCAATATTTTCTGTTCTAGCTACACATCAATCAACATAGGCTTGAAACGAGATCAATCATCCTTGTGTTCGACCCCGACTTACCACGGCTGTGCACTTGCAGCTCTACCAAGTTGGGTTATAAATAGTATTAGTTTGAAACCCAACGCATCAAGCTCTTTGCCGCCGTTCCCGGGGAGGAGTTGCATTTCTTTCAAGCTTCTTGATTGATTTTTAGTATAGTTCTTTACTTTCTTGCATTTTACTTTTTGTCTTTCATAAAATCTTAAAACCATAAAAAATTTGTTTAATTATCTTCCTTTGTGTATTTTAGGTGCATGACAAGAAGGTCCAATCCATATAATACCATAGAAGAAGATCTTGACCTAAGCTGCATGGAATCGGGAGCGGGTACGTGGAAGCGGAGAAGCGAGTTTTTAAGAAAAATTAGGAAGCGGGTACGTATTGGAAAAGCATATAACTAATATATATATAGAAGCACAATTAAAAAAAAATTAAGTTTATATACAACAAAAATCTAGTACATATAATTTAAATATAGTAATCTAGTATGTTATATCTCCTTTTTCCTTCGGATTCATTAGGTAATTATTTATTTTCTAACTGTAATTTATAATATTCTATTAAAGAAACAATTAAAAACTATTAAAAAAAGACAATCAAACTATCGTAAAAATTAATGGGCTGAAATAAAATAAAAAGTAAAAGCCCAACAATTAAATAGCATGTGACATTATTGTTTCATCTTCTCCAATTCAACTTTTTACTGGAGATCTGGTTTTAGAAAACTGATGCGACGCTTCCGATCGACCAACACATGCTTCCAGCTCCGATTTGTTCGATTCCACTGCGTACCCAAATCCCAATTTTCCTGAATCGTGATTCCCTGGAGATTTCGGGCGATTCCAAGCGATTCTGATTCCGTTCTCAATTCCGAAACAGGAATCAGAAGGTTAGCGGCGATTCCGTGTAACTTAGATCTTGACATTGACCAACTTAGGCGGCAAAGAAGAGAAAGAATGAATCATGGCGGAGAAGCCGCAGCACAAAGAGGCCAACAACAAGCTCCTGACCAGGAGCAGCAACAACAACAACAACCCCCCCCCCCCCTCCCATGTCCAACAAGGAGCTGCAGCTGATCTGGCGGCACAAGGAGGAGCCATTCCTCAACCAAACGTTCAACATATTCCTCCGGGTGCAGCCGATCAACAACAACCGCCGCAACAACAACAACCGGGTCAACAAGACGCCGAACAACAACAAAATCAGCATCATCAAAACCCCCATGGCTGTCACCAAGGGATGCATCAACCTCAACCATATGTGCCTTCAAGAAGAGCGCAGTTCGCTCAGCATCCAAGACACCCGACCATGGAAGATTTTGATTCCTCTGATGCATTCTTCTTGGATCAGAATCCAATCCGACCACCTCAGCTTCCGAGGAATGCCTTTGAGATCAAACCGCAGATCATTGCCTTGGTGAAACAAAACCAATTCCATGGTTTGTTCACCGAGCACCCACTTGATCATGTCGACACCTTTGAGGAGATATGTAGCACAACTCGGATTAATGGAGTATCACCGGACTACTTCAAGTTCAAGCTATTCACCTTCTCTCTAAGTGACAATGCACTTAGATGGGTAAAGTCTTTGTCACCTCAATCCATTACAACGTGGAATGAGTACAAGGGAGCTTTCTTAAACCAATTCTACACCGAGCAAAGATCAAACTCTATAAGGAGCAAGATATCCGGGTTAAGCAAGCACCAATAGAGTCTTTCTATGAAGCTTTGGAGCGCTTTAAGGAGTATGTAAGAGATTGTCCTAACCATGGCTTCTCAGAAGGTAACCTTTGGAACATCTTTTACAACAGGATTGATCACAAGTACAAGCTTTCACTTGACACCACGAGCAATGGTAACTTCATGACCAAATCGGTGTCTGAGGCCAAGCTTTTGGTCGAAAGTCTTGCTGTGAGTGATTCCAATGCCTGCCCTGAGTATAATATGTGTTCTAAATCTTGCTGGGCGCTACTCGAGCGCTCGGTCCGGGAGTAGTGATTTTTGCAAAATCGGAAACAAATCGGAGATTAATCGGGGATTAGTTTTAGGTCATTTATCTAATTTTACTATTATATAATATATCGTAGCTTTTTTTACAGAAAGTTCAGCTTAGTCTAGTGGTATGATTGTTTATTAAAGTGTGCAAGGTCTCAAGTTCGACTCTTGAAAACAAAAATTTTGTCATTTTTTCGCTTTAATGAAGGGTATGATCGTAAATTACTCTTCGTCTTCTTCCCTGATTTCTGTTCAGAAAACCTAATAAGAAAACCTAATAGCCGCCATCTTCGATTTACAACACAGATTATATCATTTTTTGCGTTTTTTAATTCTAGATCTAGTTTTTCCAGGTTTGTTTTTGTCCCAATCTTACAGATCTACTGTAAAATATTAGATTTCGAAGTCAAAACAAGTGAAAATTTAAGTTTTGTCAGACTACAAATCGGTAAAACTCGGCAAAAGTCGGTCAAAGAACGTTGACCGTTTTATGGTCCGATTTTGCCCAACTCGCGGCGGTCATCCACCTTCGACTAGAACTCGGCCGCCTAATCGGCTGGGCGGCCGAGTTTTAGAACACAGAGTATAATAGAGGTGTGAGGACCACAAGCTCACCATCAGAATCAGCTCAAATCTTGGAGCTAAAGAACATGGTTTCACAACTACTAAAGAGTAATCGAGGAGTACATGCCATCGATGATGTTTTGGCCACTAATGAAGAACCTCTCATGGAGTTTATGAGAGATGGAGAAGAGGAGAATCAAGAGGAAGTCAACTACATTGGCAGTAACTTCGGGAATAAAGGATACAACCAAGCATTTCGCCCCCATCCCAACCTCTCATACCGAAGCACCAATGTGGAGAATCCAAATGATCAAGTCTATCTGGGGGAAAACAACTACCAAGGAGGACAAAACACATATCAAGGAGGTCAGTGCCAGCCTAAGAAACAATACTATCCCAAGGGAGTCTACCAAGTGAAGCAGCCATTCACTTTTCCTCAAGGAGTTGCACCGGCTCAATAAGAAGAAAAGGTTGATGTGGCGCTCAAGAAATACATGGAGGAGCAAAGACAAACCACCAAGAGCTTACATGAGAAGATAGATCACATGCTTGGTGATCTCAACAACAATTTTGGGTCGTTGTCCACCAATGTCCAGAAGCTGGAGGTGAAAATCTCTCAAACGGCCGAAGCGGCAAAGAAACAACGTGAGGTAAACACTCAAACGTTTTGTAGTGTCGTTTCATCCCAGGAGGAACAACCGGCCTTTGTCTCTTTACCATCTCGAGAACAAGAAACAGAATATGAGCCTAAGGAGAGGAACAAACCGGAGAGGTACACTTGGGAGTCAAAGAGAGCTTACAAGAGAAGGCTTGAGAACAAGTCAATGCTGAAACAAGAGGATCCGGATACCAAATCACTGATTGCTTATGTGATAGTGGAGCCAATGTGAACCTCATGTCTCTTTCACTGGCAAAAGATTTGGGATTCATATTTCAAGGAGCCAAAAGTGAGAGTGGAGTTTGCGAATCTATCAAGTATGAAGCCTTATGGAGTGCTTGAAGATGTTATGCTGGAGATAGGTGAGAGACATGTCCCCACTGACTTTCAAATCATGGTATGGGAAGGCTCATAGAGGAATCAGCTGATTCTTGGAACCCCATTCCTAGCTACAGCCGAAGCGGTCATCAATTACATGCGAAACTAACTAACACTTGGTCATATCCGACAAGATGTCTTCTTTCCAAGCATCAACTTCAAACAAGCCCCAAGTTCAGTCAAGATACCACCATAGAAATCCACTATCATGCCAAAGAAAGGAGGCGAGCTGTCTAGAAGTACCAAGAAGAGTGAACCCTATCCAAAACCGAAGGAGGTGATAAAACCATTGAAGCTGAAACATGAAGATGTCTTCAGAGACATTCACTCGGTTTTGTCACCAGCCTTGGACGAACATGGAGCAAAAGAGGAGCCTGATGGTGTGCCTAAGTTCTTTGCCAACATAATAGTCCTTCTTCCAAAATATCTGGACCCCAAAGATGAGCAAACCGCAAAGGAGAAGCTCGGTAAGATCACCTTAAAGTTTTTCCCGAGGGCACTTCTCTTCAAGGATGACATGGAGGATGAACATGGAGAGCCCAAACCACCTCATGAGCCACCTGAACCAGAGTATGAAGACACCAAAGGGATCCAAAACCCTTTGGCCGATCACATCCGGTGTCATTCTCTCGGCCACACTGGCGGCAATGGAGTACCAACATCAGCCATCTCTAAAATCGCATGTCCAAAGTCAACCAAACTTCACAGCCGGCTTCATAGAACCATGTTGGTCGGAAAATACAAAAGATAGGACGGAAAAATGTTGACGGATCAGGAGATAGGCAAGGAGACCTCATCCGGTCGTTAGTGGTGCACACAAAGGCCGACAAATCCGAAATCACGGCAGAGGCGCAACCATCAGCTGGAGATGAATCCTTGGAGCTTCAACATCATAGTTCCAGAAGAAAATCAAGAAATGAACGAGCTGAACACAGAGAAGTCAAGGAACCTTGTCCCGGAGCCGCATTGACAACTTTGTGAAGGAACTCTTAATCCGCCCGTTCGTTTGACTCCAAACTTCACCAGTGATCATAAAATATGAGGTTGGTCAATGAAATTTCAAGATAGGTCGGAGAATTATTCATCATTTGAGCTGTGGTCTATTGCACTACCATCTGGTCGACCGAATGGACCACCAAATGAAGAATCTCACAAACCGGTCGTTCGTTTGACCTCAAACTTCACCAGGAGCTCTAAAACATCAACTTGGATGGTAAAATTTCAATATGGTACATGAAATGCGTAACGGTTTGTTCTGTGGTCCACAACACTCATCTTCGTTTGACAAAATGAGCAATTCATGACCAAAATGCAAACCAGAGAGAATCAGGCCTGGAAATTCAAAACTCACTGACCAACCTTGCCTAAGGAAATGCCTCATTCAGTTATCTGACACCTGTGTTCTAAATCACGTTGGGCGCTACTCGGGCGCTCGGTCCGGGAGTAGTGATTTTTGCAAAATCGGAAACAAATCGGAGATTAATCGGGGTTTAGTTTTAGGTCATTTATCTAATTTTACTTTTATATAATATATAACGTAGATTTTTTACAGAAAGTTCAGCTTAGTCTAGTGGTATGATTGTTTATTAAAGTGTGCAAGGTCTCAAGTTCGACTCTTGAAAACGAAAATTTTGTCATTTTTTCGCTTTAATGAAGGGTATGATCGTAAATTACTCTTTGTCTTCTTCCCTGATTTCTGTTCAGAAAACCTAATAGCCGCCATCTTCGATTTACAACACAGATTATATCATTTTCTGCGTTTTGTAATTCTAGATCTAGTTTTTTCAGGTTTGTTTTTGTCCCAATCTTATAGATCTACTGTAAAATATTGGATTTCTAAGTCAAAACAAGTGAAAATTTAAGTTTTGTCAGACTACAAATAGGCAAAAGTCGGTCAAAGAACGTTGACCGTTTTATGGTCCGATTTTGCCTAACTCGCGGCGGTCATCCACCTTCGACGAGAACTCAGCCGCCTAATCGGCTGGGCGGCCGAATTTTAGAACACAGACTGACACTGGTGTTCATTACAAATGGTCATCACTTGGTAAAATCATCCTATCCTTTTTTTCATTTTATTTCATATTTTATCCCTCTTAATCAGATTTTTCTTTCACCGGGATGGTGCAAGTTAAATCTGGGGAGATTATACTAATAAGTTTGTTCATTTTGCCATTTTTCATTTTATTGAGTCGTTTTTATTGAGTCAAAATTTTTGTCGAGAATTATGACCTTATCTTGGAAATAACCATTGTTGTGCATATGTTTAAGTGACCATTGATCAGTTATTGGCAATATATTTCATCATGTGTACATCATGAGTTGATCAATATACCAAAAATGCTCACATCTCTAAGGGCATAAG
Source organism: Noccaea bulbosa (assembly GCA_900406535.1). NCBI lineage: Eukaryota > Viridiplantae > Streptophyta > Magnoliopsida > Brassicales > Brassicaceae > Noccaea > Noccaea bulbosa. Next base: position 4,931 of record OVBJ01001523.1, on the reverse strand, counting down.
AAGGATCCATTTTTGACTCCGTACCTTAATGAACTTAATCTTCTCAGCTAGGGGATTGGCATTACAAAGAGCATGACTCCTCATCCTCACCTATAAGTTAAAGTCTGTGTGAGTTCGGTTTCCCTCTCTCTCCCCTTCAATTTTAAGAAAAAGCACAAGGTCTAAGTAACCGGGGATTAGGTGGCAACCACCATCAATACTCACGTCTATGGAAGGCCTTTTGATCCAAGTAACCGGGGACTAGGTGGCTACAACCATCAGTACTCGCGTCTATGGAAGATCCACCAAAACCTCCAAACTAATAAGGAGAAGAAGTCGACTAAACAAAAATACTTTGCTAGCTACCCTAAAAAAAGGATAAATCTACTTAAGAAGTGAGAAGAGAGAGAGGAGAAACAAGAAGTAAGACATGTGTTCTATCAGAAGAGGATGGGTAAGAGTCCATAAACCCTTTTATCGATATTCCCTAGTTGAGACCACACCTTGAGAAACTAAAGGAGTCAAAGGTGGTGAAATATGGATGGCCTAAAGAGAAGTGGATTGCTTTGGGATGTTTTTTAAACTCATGGTATGTACTTCCTTGTTCTTAATTCCAAATGCCATTGCTGCTTTATGTGGATTATTAAAATAAAGGTTAAACTTGGATTTCCAAAAGATTTGAGAGTTCTCATGTTTTCAAACCTCTTTTTCATGCTTAGTTTGCTTGGAGACAAGCAAAAGCTAAGTCTTAGGGAGTTGATATATCCATATTTTGCATGTTTTCACTTAGTATTTTTACATGTTTTTAAGTGTTTTCAATAAGGTTTTATGCCTTTAAAGTTAGTTTTCTTGTATTTGTGGGTTTTGGAGTCTTAACAGGTTAAAACATAAAAAGGATACAAAAAGGAGAAAAAGAGCCTCAAACTGTAATCCATGCAAGTTTCCAAGTCCAGAGCATCAATTTATCTCCAAGTGTCTGATTCTCGCTATTAAGCAGAAACGGAGGTTTGGAAGTTTGGCCATAACTGGAGGTGTTCCCGACGTCCAAAAACTGTTATATTGGTCTTTCTGGATAGATATACGAGTCATGCATTGCGTTGAAGTGGTTTCAAGCTATTTGGATCAACCATCAGGGAATAACTTGTTTTCTACCAAGACATGTCCGGTTAGCGACAAGATGAAGCCTATGGAGGATTTCGCATGTCTAAAAGCCCGGGATTCCGCGGGATGGACCTTGGCTCAATTTAATACAAGCCTAGATTTCTTTGGTTGTTTCCTTGGCCTTATCTCGGCCCATTCATGTCGCATAAGACTTGATCCAGCTCACCGAAAACCTTCCTTTTTCAGCACTTCGATAACCTAGCGACCCCCGACCTATAAATACTTGCTTTTAGCCTCTGGAGTAAGAGAGCCACGAGTGTCTTGTGCAAGAGAGAGAGTAGCCATCAAGGAGGAGAAGTCCTAGGTGGTGCGTAATCCAGAAGGAAGAAGGAGGCTCTGCTCTACTCATTGCACTCGCATAAACACTTTCATACTTTACATTTTTGTTCTTTTCCTTTTCTCTTTTGTACTTTGGATCGAAAGTTATCAAGGGATTTCGATTTGTTCTTTACTATATATACTTGTATAATGATATCAATCTTGCCTTGCTTGTTTGATTTTGCTATGTCCGAGTAGATCCCCTTAAGTTGTTAGGCCGAGGGAGATTGATGGACTCATGACATGATATGACTTATATAATTGCATAAAACGGGATTTCATCAGTTGGACCTTCATCTTTACTTGTTCATAATGCTTGTTCTTAGGAAACGCGCCTAATGACTTGAACCTAGGTTGATACACTCTCCAAAAGCTTGTTGTATTGCCGAAACTAGTATTTGGTGAGCTAAGTGTCGTAGGCTTCCAAAAGTCGACCTAAGGAACTTAGTGAACAGTCACCACTTGAACACTGATTAATGCATGCTTACAACTAGTAATAACCATTGAAATTTGAGTCTATTAGGTTGTTTAAGCATAGTGGCCGGAGGCACGTAAGTGGAAAGGCTATACATTAGTGTTGTGAGTTCAAGGCGGTTTACAAACTTATCCCATGCAATCTCTTGTCATTTCATTGAATGTTTCCAAAGATTATCCTTTGCCTAACTTCTTTTTCATCTTGTTTACAATCTGATTTACTTGCTTGCTTGTTTTTTTTTTGATTTTAGGATCATCACACAATCCAATATATTCTGTTCTAGCTACTCATCAATCAACGTAGGCTTGAAACGAGATCACTTCTCCTTGTGTTCGACCCCGACTTACCACGGTTTTGAAGCATAAAACTCAACACATCAGTCGCGAAGTGAGTAACGAGGTTGTTAATATCCTATGAATCGGGTGTCGGTCGACTGATTTTGGTTTGGTGGCCGGTTTAATCAGCAGCGAATTTTAATTGATTTAATTGTTTAATTAAATTAAATGGTTTAACCAACTTAAGTAGTTTAATTGGTATAATTAATTTGTTTAATGGTTTAATTACTTAATTAATTGGTTCCGAAATAATTATGGAAATTATTTTAATTATTGGAATTATTTTAATAATTATTTTAATTGTCAAAACTTATTTAATGATTATGGTAATTACTTAAATAATGTTAATTGTCTGAAAATTGCGTAATTGCCCTATAAACGGAAAGACTCACTAAGTATTTATGAATTACTTATGCATCTTTTTTCCCTAATTTGATGCAGGTAAAAGAAAAGTGTTATCGCGAAATCAAGGCCGAATGAGGAGATGATATGATTTATTGTTTTATTTGCTTCTGTTGTAGTCTAGTAGAACCTGGTCTTTAGATTACTAGATTTACTTTATTATTCTTGAATATTGTTAAGTTGAATTAATTGATTATTTTTTATTGATTATTTTATTGAGAACTTCTGCACATGTTAATTAAAAAAAAAAAAAATTGGTTGTTTCACCATCTCCTGAAGAAAAGTCGGTGAAAAACGAAAAGTACCAGAAACTAAGCCCACACAGGGGAAACTAAACCTTACAACACAAAAACGATCAAACTAAAACTATGAAAGTAAAACTGAAGAAGAAAACGGATCTAAGAGGTTTAACCGAAAACAAGAACAACACAAGCTCACACTATTGCACCAGCCAAATCCTGCTTCAAACTTTTGGAAAAACCTTCATAGAAACCTCATCCTCACCGTAAATGCACTCGGCCAGACTACGGTCACAAAGGCCTGAGACAACCCTTCCCTGAAGATACACAAACTATCTAACAACTCAAAACACTAGCCTTCCAACACGCCAAATAGTCCTAGCTGGCATAAGTGCTCATGACGGAAAGAACTCTCGATCTGACAGAAGATAGTGGCAGCGAGCAAACGAAACCAAACCGGATAACACCAAGCTCCAGAGACAGAGAAGGTGAAAGATCGAACCAGAGAAGAGCCAAAACCCAAGCGAACTCCACCGAAGCTAGACGAAACACGGAAGCAGCGCTAGAGAGAGGAGGAGATAAACCAGATCTAGAACAGGAAATAAAGACCATAGAGGAGGAAACGTGGGGATTGCGGTCGAGCCACACCGAAGATCTAACAGATCCGGACCCACCAACCTCAAGAACAAAAGGATCTGATCAGATCAGGAGGAAAAACCACTTAAACATATAAAACTTCTTCAATGAAAGAGAACCATAGTATAAAAGAAAGGAGAAGAACCAAACAAAGCAACAAAAACAACAAACATAACAAACAAAAGGGAATCGACTCCAGCGCTGAGAGAGCACCGGAGCCGATCCCAAGCAGACACAAAACTAAATTTGGATCTTAGAGAGAAGACATAGGTTTTTAAGAGAGAGAAAAGACATCGACCAAATTTTTGAAATTTGTGGTAATATTGTTATCCACTATTATTTTCCGAAAAAAAAAAAAACAAAATCTGATTGATAAGATTGAGACTGACAAAAAATCATCCGCAAATTGAGAAGCCTAACAGAATAGGGAAATTTTGAGAAATGCACTCTTTAGGATGCCACTTTTCAAAACTACACTCCTTAAAATCAATTGCAAAACTACACCTGTTTTTTAAAGCAAAATGACTATTTTAACCTTATGATATTTCTCGCTGGGTTTCACAATCTCTCGCCATGTCCGTCTGAGCTCCGAGATTCCGATCGATGGTCTGGCTCGACGGTGATGGTAGATTTTGACGGTGGATCCTCACTGATGGCTATCGGAAGGATGCGAGCAGGCTTCGCACGAGTATGGCCGGAATAAGAAGGAAGAATTAGGCATCTCCAGGTAAATATATATCTCCGCTACATAATTCTCTCCGGTTAGTTTCATCTGCGGTTACGGAATTTAGGCGAATCTGAGTTCTATAATCTCCTCTGTTTGAATCTCTACGATGTTAATCATTATTGGAGAATATTGTGCTAATTGTGATCGTTTCCCTACTTGTTACCGCTGGTTAATCATCTTCTTCGATTTTGGACCTATTTCATCGAGATTAGCTTTTGATTTGGGTAATATGAGCTTGATTTAATTAGATTTTTGTAGTTGATTTACTAATTGTTTAGTGATTTGGCGGAGAAGAAGATGATTTAGGGAAAAAGACATTCAATCTGCGATTCTTTAATTTTCAGCAATGTCGAATTTATAAGGCTTTGTAAATCCTACTAAATTGATTTTTACAATTGAGAATTTTTTTTTGTTAAGTCTTGATCGATGTCATCTTTGCTGAAGTTATAAAGCCTTAGAGATACTATTTATATTTATCAGCGACAATGACTGAGTTTGTGGAGCTTGGAAGTTAACAAATAAAATTCAATGAAAGTTTACAAATGATAGTGATAGAGAAGGTTATGTTAGTGTTATCAATGAAGTTTCTAGCACTCAACATGCCCAATTTGATGTTGATATTGCTAGTGTTCCCACTTCTGATCGTCATCTTGTTATGT
>OVBJ01001522.1:0-27293 GCA_900406535.1 Noccaea bulbosa | reverse complement strand
CTAGAGCTAAACAAGCAAGAGAGAAACCATAGAGAAGATAAACAAACAACATCATCAAACAAGAGATGAACAAAAGAGCATCAACTATATAGAATGTGAAATTGAATTCAAAATTAGAAGATCGCAAAGCCAGGAAGAAATTGAACACTAACTGTTAATGAAATATACTGAACAAGCAACGAAATAAGCAAAGAAAAAAACAGAGACATCATATAGTTTTTTTTGAAAAAACGACTTAGACAAAACGACCTAGAAAAAACGAAATAAGCATATATGCAGATGGATCAAATGATAGAAAACAAACAAGAAGAAAGCAGTTGCTAATCCCAAATCAATTTTCATGTAACGAAATCTATCAATTGCAAACACTATCTCCAATAATTCTTAAAGAAAACGAATTCTAACAATATCAGAAAATGAAATCCAAAAAAAACACTAAATCATAAACGTTTACTTCAAGTGGTAGAAAACCTCAAATCAAAACCCCAAATCAATCTAGGGGTTGCAACAAAAATCAGATTTTCAAGTGTTGATAAGCAAACACTATATATCTTACAAACCCCAAATCCGTTTTCATGTTTTAAAATCCCCAATTGCATGTCCCCAATCTTCAATTGCAAACCCTAACTCAAAATTTTTTTAGGGTAAAATCGATTAATCGATGAACCACCATACTACTAACCTGGTGAGTACTAAAGGAGGTGACTGACGGCGCAGAGGACGACTGAAGACACGGCGAAGCGAGACGAACCCCAGCTGAAACACGGCGAGGAGGAGAACAGATAAAATAAAAAGAAATCGGGGAGGAGAGAAGAGAAAAAGAAACCGGAGAGAAGAGAAGAGAAAACGGAATCAGAGCGGAGAGAAATAGATGAGAAGAAAATAAGATCCGTCGCTGTCTTTGTTGTGTGAGAGGAAAGAATAACATAAACCAATATCGGGAACGAGAGAGATGAGAGAGATGAGAGGAATAAAAAAATAGAGTTAAATGTGATTTTATTTGCCTAAATCGATATATTCCTAATCAATTTGAATGTTTGCACTCAAAAAAATAAAAAAAATCAATTTGAAAGTTAATTTGGGATTAATGGTAAAAAAAAAGGGCAAGGAGACAAGGTGAGTTTATGAAAGTGTATAGGGACAAGAAGAGATTTTTTTTTGGGTAAAATGCCAATTTTCCCTAAAATTAATATGCACTGTTGAAAGCTTTTCTCGCAGAGCAAGCCAAAAAATTCACGAGTCGAAAAAAAACAGAGCACTATCATGTTTTCTACTTAAATTGGTATCAGGTTTTAGAGCTTTTATTAATATGTTTTAGGATTTGTATTCACTCACACAATTAATATTTAAGAAATCATAGGCAAAATAGTATTCGCTTTAATTCTTACTTCTTGTGTATGATCCCAAAAAATTTGTAGATCTAACTAATATTCTCACAAGATCTTGCATTCATTCGGATAAGTGTTCAGAAATATTCCAAATTTAAAATACGGCTAGGTGATCAAGGTGACTCGAACTAAATACTCTCCCACTTGAAAGTTATCACTTGGCAAAGACAACGAGGTTACGTTTTTTTACTTTTACGTTTTAAAAGTTCATCCGCATTTCCCAAAAAAAAAAAAAATCACCTGAATTCATAACATATTAGTAGTATATAGCACAACTTCTCAAAAAAGGGATCCATACATAAAGTCCTAAATTTGGGTCTTATCACATAAAATTATATATTGATGTTACTGAAGTGAGTTGACTCTGCTTCTTGACTTACATATGTGGCTCACTCTATCGCAGATGCTTAAGTCAAAACCTTGTTATCTTCAAGTAATCATTAATTGTTATCTTCCCTTTTGTCAGTTTTCTTTCATATAACAAGAAAGATAATCAGTGTTTTACCCACATTTTCAATAATTTCGGTGAATTCCCACTATCTCAAACTTTTTTTTGTGTCTTCTCTATATAACTGGTCAACTTGAACAGAAAAAGGCAATAGGAGTTGATTCGTTTTTTCTAAAAATCAAGAGATACAACATCTCTTATCTTTAAAATACAAATTATACAACATGTTCAAGCTGGTTAATTAAGCCCTTAACTAGGCTGACATAATACTGCAATTCAGTGTCTGAAATACCGCTAGTTGATTAAACTGTATGAATTATATGAAATGTAATTTGTGTATAGTAAATATTTTGGAGGAATTGCACCTTCACATGTTGTGATGCGTTGAAAATGAGTAATTCAAATATACTTTATTTGTCCACTTCACTAAAAATGTTACAAAGATTCGGTGTTGGATTTTCCAAATTTCATAAAGCCTGTGTTACCGTTAGAGCAGTGAAGGTCGCTCTCTATGCATGTTGAAAACGAAAGCTACAATCAACAACTTAGCCCTTCAATGGGAGGGAGAGCTATTATTTCTAATTCCAAATCCTGGCCTCAATCCATTTATGCTTTTTTAAAAATACATTTCTAATATTCCCATAATTTTTCAGAAAACGATAGCAAATTGGGACAATTTTATTCTTATATGTTTTCTTGAGACCTAATGAGATATGTATACAAGTCAACAATTATGTTCGTTTCGTGCATTTATAAGGATCAAACTTTATATTTTATATACTTTTTTGTTATGATAACTTTGGATTGCTGAAAAAAGAAACTATAATTGAAGTTTTTCTCTAATAAGAGAAAGTGCAGCTATTTTGGTATCTGTGTAAGGGAGATTAGTTGATCGATTATTCAGTTTTACTACTATACTAGAGTTGGACCCGCGTCCTGCGTGAAATAAGAAATTTACGGATTATATTTGTAAATAAATAATTAATTAAAAACTATATTAAACCAAAACTACTTATAATTTAAAATTATTTATTAAATCAATATTCATAATCTTATAGTTTCTTATCATTGTGATTCTTTTTATAATAGATTTATGAACTATTATACTTCTTCATTTCTAACGTGAGACTTTCAAGATATTTATAATATTTTATATATATATAATTTTAAATATTTGATCAAATAAAAATTTATTAGAATTTTTGACATTATCAATTATAATAAAAATATAAATTATAATAATTTGAATCAATTATAATATATCAAACATTTAAATCGTTATAATCTTTTTTGACTTTATCAAAAATTTAAATTGTTATAATCTTTTTTGACTTTATCAATGACTTAAATTTTTGTATTTATAATATTTATCTTTTGATAAAATTTATAATATTATAATTTTTTATGCAAGTTAAACTATTTCAAATATTTTGATATAAATATTTTTCAACTTTTTCACATCAAAATATTTTTAATATTATAGATATTATTTGGTTTAATCATATGGTTTTATGAAAAAAATTCATATTAAACCAACAATATTATAAAGTCTGATGCTTATTAAATCAACATTTTTACTCTTATAGTTTCTTATCATTTTCCTTTTTATAATAGTCTAATGAACCACCCACACATCTTTATTTTCAATGTGGGACTTTGAAGAACTCATATTTTTATCATTTGATAAATTGATATTCGTTTTTAAAAATTCAAATTATAACTTATAGGAGAAAAAAATATATTTTTTATTAATATATAAATGATGTAATAATTTATTGTTTTTACAAAATTTAGTTCAACCAAAAAATGAGAAAAGAAAATATTGTATTTAAGAAAAGTAATTAATATGATATATTTGTAAGAAATGGAAAGAATAATAAGATGTTTATAATTAAATGTTGATTTATGTATAATTATATAAAGTTTATTTTAATTATTGTAATCATAGTGATATAATGACATATTATGTAATTCTCTAGTAAAATTTGTGTAAATTAAATTTGACTTTGAAAGTGAACCTAGTGACACGTCAGCATGGCAGTGATGTAAATAATACATGAAGTTAAAAGTTATTTCTTATAAAAGATTTCCTTTTAATATATAAGGGATATATGGAGTTTAATTAGGGGAATCATAAAACATAGGATTAAACAGCTGATCAAAGTGGTGTTGCAGCCCAATAAAGACTCTACACCGAGACAAACAGAGCCACCTGTTTTCTAATCATTCAGCAATTGAATTTTAAGTGTTCGAAATAAATAAAAATAATGTAGCATATCTAAGTAAACAAAACTGCGTATAGTTCGTGGGATTTTGGAAAATACGATATTGCAACGATGGCCACACGACAGGGTCCGACAGAATCTTTATATAAAATTATGAATTACTAGACTAGATGGGTTGACCTTTCCCACTGAGCTGGGAAAATCTGACCTTTTTCCCCGTTTATATAATTTAAAAACCACTTAAATATCCAATCATGACAACGATTATAACAAAGTTAAGATCAGAGAGTGGAAACCAGTAATCATCTTTTCGGGAAGCTAATCAAAAATAGAGACGTAGTTTAGGCTTCTTATTGCATGCAGCTGTATAACAATAGCGAATTTGTAACCCAAAATGTGAGAGATCACTTCCATTGTCTCTTTCACAAATTTCTCTTCCAGACAAGACATCCATCTCCCTTTTTTAGGCATCCGCCTTGGTGGGCTTTCAATACAACTCTAGTGCTTCGACATGTCAATGGACTTTAATTTTAGGCCCGCAACAACTTTTGGAACAAAAAGAGGCCCATAACAATCAAAGCCCGTCGCGTTGACTTTGAAAGTCAAAACACTAATACAACCTTCTTCTTTTTTTGTGCTAGGAATGTTAATATCATTAAAATGAAATGTTTGAGGTATTACAAGAGAGCATTACCTAATAATAGTGTAATCTTGGCAAAAAAATAAAAACGAGATTACAATCCGATTGTGAAGATTTTGGGCCAGACTCATCGAATCCATAGAACCATAAGCTCTTGGAAACGCTTCAAGTGTCTTCAAGAGAACACTAATATATAACTGGTTGCGAAGAAGTTAAGTTGGAGAGGGGCATGGCATGTCTCATGGTAAATATTTGTTGTAGTACTAACAAAATGAGCTTTTTTATAAGCTAGAAATGAAAGCATACCAGAATTTAAAAATGGCTGATATATACCACTGAAACAAATATTTATTGTTGTGAATCTCATTGTGTTTGATGGCAAGACGCACACCATATATGTTCTCCTGGGAGATACTAGCTAAAAAAAGTTTTAATGTAATGGAGTTGTATAGTATTTTATTTTTATTTCTGGGCGGCTAATGAGTTGTTTATTGAATTAGCTGAAGGTCAATACCCTACAAAATTAATTGATTCAACGTTTACTTGTATTTGTTTTATTAACAGGTGTCCAAGCTTTAATGTAGAGTCATAGAGTAGGTACATATTTGTTGGTGAATAAATATTACTCCTCTGGTTTTTTGATTTGTTTGTTCTGAAGTGTTTTTTAGCAGATTAAAAAACTCATTAAATTTGCTATTTTACCCTGACTCAATATTTTTTTTATATAAGAGTAATCAATAAGCTAAAAAATGAGGATGTGAAAATATATTATTAATGTACATTGTAAATACAAAATGACAAATAATATAAAATAGAAATTTATCTCTAGTGACAACTGACAACTAATATGAAACGAGGGAGTAACAAATTGACAAAACATCAAATCAAATACGAGTGAGAAAACATGCATCTATGTGTCATCAAACTTACTTAAACCAATTATCGAATAATAACTGCTAAAAATAATTTTTAAAACAAACATTTTGGCATTATACACGCTTGTGAGTATACAAGTTAAGTTCTAATGGGGGAGTACCAAGTAGTTATGACGCGATATATTCCACATAATCAGATACTAAGTACATTTAAAACATCATCTCAAGTGGTCTTCTCTTCAGACCCAAAAAGAATAAGTAATCTTCTCCATATTTTTCGTCACCATTTATACCCCCTCTGCTTCATAGGACCTCTCCACATACATTTTTCAAGCAAAAATAAAAAGAGATAATGGCTGTCAACTTTGAGGACAAAACCACATTGTTCAACTTCGTGGTCAAACAAGGTAACGGCGTGAAGGGTCTGATTGATTCTGGCATGTCTTGTGTTCCACATCCCTTCGTCCAACCGCTATCTGAGCGAATCGCTACCCCAAATGCCCTCACGCGTGAAGCTTCCCAGCCTATCGATCTTTCCCAGCTAGACGGTCCAAACCACAAGGAGGTGGCCAAACAAATCGTTGAAGCTGCCGAGACGCTTGGCTTCTTCCAGGTAATTAATGGCTCCGACACATAGCATTCTAGGTTGGTGTAGAGCATTCAATNCAAAAAAAAAAAAAAAAAAAAAAAAAAAAAAAAAAAAAAAAAAAAAGGAAAGGAGCTTTAATGGGTGTGAATATTTAAATTTGAACCGGAAGCTAACGTTAGACGTCACAAAACTAAAAAAAAAAAAAAAAGAGTAGATTGAGTATATTTTATCAATCTCTTTACAAATGCATGTTTGATAAGGGTAGAAGATAACTTAAGGAATAAATGCAAATGGCAGGTAGTGAACCATGGTGTTTCGGTGGAGCTGCTTGAATTGCTAAAAGCGTCGGCTCATGAGTTTTTCGCACAAGCTCCTGAGAAAAAAGCGATTTACTTAAAAGAAGTTAGCCCAAGCAAGCTAGTTAAGTACGGAACGAGCTTCGTACCAGAAAAAGAGAAGGCCATTGAGTGGAAGGATTATGTGAGCATGCTTTACACCAATGACAGTGAGGCTCTTCAACATTGGCCTCAACCATGCCGGTAGGTATACATATATTAGTGTAAGTATATATCAAATTTGTGCTAAAGAAATAGAGTGTATATATATTAGGAAACTCACGTATATCGATATCAGGTACGACAGAACTTTAAGTAATATATAAAAAAGAATGTAATTATTCACCAAATCACTAATATAATATCGCCTCTTAATATTCGATTATCGGAAGTTTATAAGAATTAACAAAATATATATGCTTGTGTGGCAGAGACGTGGCACTTGAGTTCCTAAAATCGTCGATGGAAATGGTGAAAAGGGTAGTTGAAGTTCTGATGGAGAATGTAGGAGTGAGACTCGAAGAAGAGAGAATGAATGGTTTGATGGGAACCAAGATGGTCAACATGAACTATTATCCAACCTGTCCCAGCCCCGAGCTAACCATCGGTGTCGGTCGTCACTCCGACATGGGGATGTTGACCGTTTTATTACAAGACGGCATTGGTGGTCTCTACGTTAAACTAGACAACGGTGAATGGGCCGATATCCCTCCTATCGACGGAGCGTTGGTCATCAACGTCGGCGACACTTTGCAAGTAATTCGTTAAAACTAACTGATAATAAGTAAATGGATTAAGTATACGTACTATATATATATATATATATATATATATATGTGCTAGACTTATATATCTATGTTTGTAATATTCCGATACTATTTAAATTTTGATTAACAGATTCTTACCAATGGGAGGTACAAAAGCGCTGAACATAGGGTTCGAACCACAAACATCGGATCGAGAGTCTCTGTACCCATTTTCACGGCACCTAATCCCTCAGAGAAGATCGGTCCGTTGCCTGAAATTGTGAAACGCGACGGAGTGGCTCGTTACAAGGAGTTATTGTTTCAAGACTACATGAATAACTTCTTCGGCCAACCACACGAGGGCAAGAAATCTCTCGATTTCGCACGTGCCAATTGATGCTATCATCAGTCTCCACGTGCCAACTGCCAAATCAACCACGCGCGATGCGCGAAATTGCATGTGTTTCTTTTACCTTTGTTTCGATCCTAATGTTTTTATTTTGCTTACAGTTAATAAATACTGCCTTCTTCGTGCGCAGTAACTCAATAAAACGTGATGCAACTTAATGGAAAATTTCATGGATATTAGGTTGAATGGTTGGGTTTGTTAACCAAAATTTCAGAGTGCTAGAGACCTAACTAATGATTTTTACTACAATGACTTTATTTTGCCAATTTCTGCAAGGATTTCCAATTTAAATATCGAGACTTTTCTTCTCCTTCTTTAACATGATTTTAATTTCTTATTTCCATCTTTCATCTCGTTTTCATGGCATACTATATTTTCGATTTAGACGTACCAGGTGCTAGTCTAGATTGAAAATAAAGTTTCATTGACTATAAAAATAAAAATCTATATTAATAAAGTTAAATGTTATCTCTTCTTAAACAGTGACACATCAGCACACACTTTAAAAAGATTAAAACAAAATTGTTTTTTATTGTTTCTTCCAATAGACTATTCGGAAAATAATTAAATCGAGAAACAAATCCAACTAATAAATTAGAATCATATTATAGGCCTTAAATCAATACTAGCTAACAAATTATCATACATTAAAACAATGACAAAATATGATAGGATAATACGAAACGAAATGAGGTGAAACAGAACATGATATAACGGGATGGAACAAAAAGGACGGAATGCGACCAAACATGACGGAATAAAACGAAACATGACAGAACCGGAGGGACATAATAGGATAGGACATAACGGGATCAGAGGGATTGGATGGGACGGGACGGGACAGACGAGATATGACGAAACGAGAATTATGCCCACTCATAATTTTTTATAATTACTATGAACATAGTATTTTTTATATACAGAACGGGACATGACTGAACGGAATTAAAATAAATAAGATGAGACGAAACGGGATGGAATGAAAAGGGATGAAACGAGTTGGAACGGGACGCAATAAGACCAAAATGACAGAACGGGATAGGTCATAATGGGATAGAACATAATGAAACCGGAGAGATACAACGAAACGGAACAGAATGGATGGAAACATGACGAAACAAGAATTATTCTCACTCCTAATTTTATTTAATTATTATGAGCATGATGAAATTTTTGAAATACAAAATTAAATTATATGATATTCTCAAAAACTTTTATAATCACGTCAGTAATAATCTCCTAGTAAAAAAAAAAAAAAAAACTATACCGTTTTAAAAGTACGATGTGACGTGAAACGTTTGCGTTTAAATAATGTACTCTAAACATTATGACGTTAGACGTTAAAACGAAGTTTCAAAGCTCGTGCCGTTGCTTCCTTCTTTAGTTTTTCTTTTGACATTTTCCTTCCTTTTTAAAGAGTATATAAACCTACCATTAAAATTAGTCAAAAGTTACCTTTCTTTTTGATAGGATCTGAAACATACTTATACTCATCATATTTACCTAATTATTATGATCACAAATTCACAATTAACGTTTATTAAGTACGGACAACATCAACTGTATTTGTACGTACATATCGCAATGATTTTTCTGCTACAACATTTTTAATGAAACTTATTTTTACAGGATAAAATTGAAGACTTTAAGACTTAATTATAACGTAACTTTATTTTTTAAATTAAGTCAATCCATGATCGGATTTAATCAACGACCCATTATGATTATACCAGTTACCTCGTCTCTTCCTCCAAAATATCTAGCTAACTATGAACTATCTATACTAAGATTTAATCATCGCGCGCATTCTTACATCATCTATTCATTGTATGTATTTTTTCTTCTCTCTCTCTTGTTTGGCGTCCCGTCGCAAGAATTCTTATAGTTACAAATTTCAATGTTTCTTATATTTTGGGGCATATATGAGAATGTGCCAAACTCTTGAAGTAGATGTTGTAAGTTGTATATATACTTAAAACATATGTAGGTGTTCTGGTCTTCTAGATTACTTTTCCACGATAATAATTTTTCTCGTTCTAAGCATCGTATAAATGATAAATCAGTTGCCAAAAACATAAATGATAAATTAAATAAGGTTTATAACAGATGGAGAGGAAGATGTCCAACAAGAACAACTTGGGGTCAACCACTGATGACTCTGGTTGAATAATCATTTGACTTGACCAGCCGCTACGAATTGACTCTACAAATTGAAACAAACGAACAATTAGGGGAAATTATATTCATTCAAATTTTGATTGTTGTCCTTCTATGATCTATCATATGTTCTGACAAACAATTATCATACTGAATACCCATTACTTAATTACTCATGATTTTCGTTATCAAAACTAGCCAACCTGCTAAGTAATGCAAAGTTATATATATATATTTTTTTTTTAGTATATGACACCTGCCTAGTAATGCAAAGTTATGTTTTTTTGTTTTTTTAGTATAGTTTTGTTTGGTTCATCAATTAACATATTGCATTTCAGATTTGACTGTGTGGGATTACGTTTATATATTTTCAGTTTAGTTTTGTTTTGATACCCAACCCGATCTAACAAATTTGATTTCTGATTTGACTAAACCATATGCCGGTTTATTTTAAGTTTTCGACCGATCAATTAATAGATTTAATTTCTGGTTTGACTAAATCATTTATCGGTTTATTTTAAGTTATTATTTTTGTATCCAAACGTTTTTTTTTAACTCTTGTATCCAAACAATTATTATTCTTTTTTATTACAATATGTATTTCTCAAATAATATTATAATAAAGAAGAATAGCTTAGTTAATATTAATTTTTATTTTTTTATACAACTCCAAATGAGATTAATTAATTTACCAAAAGCTTTTCTAAAGATTTGGTAGAGATTTGGACAAAAAAAGTCAGTACACCATTAGCTTAAATAGCGTTTTTATTTGAAGGAGTTTTGACAGTGAGCAGTGTACTAATGGGAAACTCTTCAGTGCAGTGTTATCAATTCCACTACCTTCCAGTCTCTACTTGACAACATATATCCACAGCTTTAAGCACGCTTCTCCGATCGAAATTTAGTAGCCTCGCGGAGTTCTTATCACCACAAGGCATGTATATTAAAAAAAAAACTCATTTAAGATATGAGATTAAACTTATCCCCTTTTTGGTCGAAAGGAAAGGCTTATTGTTTATATAATAAATTTCAACTATAATAGAATGAGCCTTTTTAACTAATTGTTGAAATACCAATGTGTAATTGTAGAGATATATAGTATAAGATAAACATGAGAAATCAGATATAGCAAACTTCGAAAGCAGTTTTTTTTTTTTTTTTTTTTTTTTTTTAATGAGAAATACATTTGACCAATTCAAAGAAAGTATAGTTTAATTTGACCATTCCTAGAATTTATGAATTTTCTAGTTAGAAAATATCCAACAAGATTTCTCGGTGGGAATTAAAATCATTCCAATATGTACGTTAATGTGAACCTTTTTTTACTAGAGACTAGAAATCGAGATAAGTTTACTGGGGAATCATTTCCGTAGCTATAATTGCAAATTGAAAGTATTGAAATAAAGTGACAATGTCTAAGTCACCTTTTTGTATTAAGAAGAGACTAACTAACAACTGATGTATGTCCAAAATTAAGGTGGACTATAATAACCAGTAAAATCTTTTGGAGAAGTGAGAAAGGAGCTGAATGGTAATATTCGGTCTTCATTAGGTGGCCTTGTCATTGTCAATTTCGAAGAACTTACGGAATAGAAATGTAACATTCCTCTCGTGTTTTTTCTCATGTTGATATCCACAAGGTTATTAATTTTTCTAAAAGAAGCATACAAATCTTACCTTTACGAGCACGAAGTCGAAATTAAGCGTTACGTAAAGATGTTTTCGTCGTTGCCAATAATATAATATGCAAACAATAATGATGAGCCGAGAAGAAATTTTGATTTTTGGATTTTGGAACATTGAATCCTCGTCAGACATTTCTGGAGGAGAAACACAAAAATCAATCAGGGTGTGTAAAGGACAGTCCGCTCCTTGGCATTTTCCTTGGCCTCTCTAATAAATGAAGGGTAAAAGCGTCATACTGGGTCCACGTATACGGGACACTGAACGCATTGTCATTTGATGCGGAAAGACTAATTCCAAAAACTCAAGCCGGAAAGACTTTTACTGGGTCGGATCATTGATTAAAAGGGATCAAATAAGTCAACAGAAATGACTTGACCAAATCGATCTTTATAATGGACGACGACGACACACACTCTCTTTATATAATCTCAAGAAGATTCTGATAATTATATGAAGTCCTAAAAGCCATAAACCATAAGGCATATGGAGGAGATGATGGGATCATGGGACAAAAGAAGGGGAGAACCAGAAGAAGAAGAAGAAGAGGATGAGCAAGTGTTAAAACTTCCAGGGTTTAGGTTTCATCCCACGGACGAGGAGCTTGTAGGGTTTTATCTCTCTAAGAAAGTAGTCCTCAAGAAACCTAGCAAGATCGATGAGATCATCGACCAAATCGATATTTATAAATTCGATCCATGGGATCTTCCTCGTAAGCTTTGTTCACTCACTATTTCTTTTGTTTCTTGTGCTCCAAACCATATATACTGTGGTGTACTCTTATTCTTATAATTACAAAAAGAAGACTTCATGCATGTTAATTTGTGTAAGTAAAGTTTACATACATAAAATTGTAGTTATAAATAAGCTGCTGATAAAAGGTGTGTTTGCTTGAAGGGTCGAGGAATACGGAGAAGGAGAGCTACTTCTTCTGCAAGAGAGGAAGAAAGTATAGAAACAGCATAAGACCGAACAGGGTGACTGGTTCCGGTTTCTGGAAAGCCACAGGTATCGACAAACCGGTCTATTCTGATGGATCCAGCAAAGCCGTGATCGGTCTAAAGAAGACACTCGTTTATTACCTCGGAAGCGCCGGGAAAGGAAGCAAGACAGATTGGATGATGCACGAGTTTCGTCTCCCCACAGCCAATGACACCATCCCTGGTGGCTCCGCCCACCTTAACCCTACTCCCTCTTCCTTGCTACAAGCGGTAAGTTTGTAACCCTAGCTACTCAATCATATATCTATTATTATTATATTATAAATTTTAAAATTGCTCATGATTGATTGGTATCGTGTAATGTAATTGCAGGAAGTATGGACGTTGTGCCGGATATTCAAGAGAAATGTGTCTAGCCGCAAATACACTCCGGACTGGAGAGAATTAGCAGGAGGGAAACGAGTGAAGCCGGAACAATCCAAGTATCAAGAAGCGTTTATCAGTTTTGGAGACAATGAAAGTAGTAGTAGCACCAGTAATATCAACGTTACGGAAAGCAAAGGGAGTTATGATCAGAGGAACGTTTTCCAGCTTCACCAAACGCCTCATCATCAAGTACAACAGCCCATTCCCATGGACACTACTTTACAAGTCGATACAGCTCCGCATTTCTTAAACGACGATGATAACATTCAGAATCTAACCTACGAGAACTGGGACGAGCTACGTTCGGTTGTGGAATTTGCTTTCGGCCCTTCTTCTCTTTAGTTATTACTTATTAGTTTTATAAACATGTATACATATAGTACTTGCAAGAGGGGGGGTTCAATAGACTGATCATCGGTTCTGTTATATACATATATATGGATCTTATTCCTGCTTATTGTGTATATGAATGAATGTAACTGGTTATATGTACTCATATTGATCCGTATGTTAATATTCTCCTACATTTGTGACCTATTTGCATACTTTGTATTAGTTTAAAAAAATTTAAATAAAGAGCAAATGTAGCCCAACCCACATTAGTAGAAAGGACTTTAATACCAAAAGACAAAGCCCACGAAAAATACTAAATCCAAAGAAAAGGCCCAATTGATATAGCGAGAGTCACACTGACAAGTGGGAATTGCAAGAGTCTTGTTTCGATTCCCATGGTGGAATTGTCGGAGTTGAATCAATTCACTTGCGAGATCGGAGCAGAGATGGTTCCAAAACTCTGGTGCATCGCATCTTTCCTTTTTCTCTCAGGAAGATTCAAGTTTTTCCTTTTTAGTTCGAACGAGTGTTTTTAGTCTATTTTCCATTTTTGTTTTAAAAGTAATTTTCCTTTCTTGCGATTGCTTAAGCACTGTCTCTAGGTTTTATGAAAGACAGAATTAAGCAAAGCTTTTACTTAATTTTGTCGAAGGTATTCTCGTCTTCAATCCTTGTTCTTGGTATCCTTTCTCTCGGTCAAAGTTATTCTGCGTAACCCATCCAGGTTAGTAATCTGTCCCAATTCCGAGCCATACTAAGCTTTTTCAGTTGGATTTGATTCTCTGATTAGGTTGTAGAGTGAAAAGTTCCTTTTGCTGGATATACTCATACTGTCGATTATAGAACCGGGTTCATAAGTAGATGAAAATCTGAATCTGCTCTTCTTGTTCACAAACAATCTTGTGGCGCGTTTTCTTATTTTCTGATCAATATTGACAACACCGGGCTGGTCCGTAATATATATAATGGGCTCGGCCCATAAAACCCAAAAAAACATAGATTTTATCCCTTATACTAAGCCGGGCACTAGGTTTAATGGTTTATTATATAGAGTGAATGCTTGCCTCTTCACCCAAAATTCTCTCTCCCACTCGGCTCGTGTCGTATTCTGTAAGGTTTTCTCTTTTCTGTTCTCTAGGGTTTCCGTCTATTTCTAATCATCTATTCTTGATTCGTATTGTTGATTTGGTTAGCTTTGCTTTTGTGTAAGAATGAGGCTGTTTCTGTGTTAATGTTTGTTTCGATCTATAATGCTTTGATGATATATGAAACTCGCATATCAAGTTTTTCTTTGGATTCGACTTTTGTTTTCAAAATATATGTTTAGAATTTCTCAACAGCCTAGCGCTTCTCTTTCTTTGCAGAGAATTTTGAAGGCGTGAGAAAAGACAGAAGCAAGTCAACATGGTAAGCTTCGTTTTCAATGTATTTGGTACCAATAGTTTATTTTCCCTGCGATCTGCACTAACTCTATATTTTTAACCTTGCAGGTGAAGTTTACTTCAGATCAACAGAGGAAAATCATGGACCGTCAACACAATATTCGTAACATGTCTGTCATTGCTCATGTCGATCATGGTACTAATTTGATCCCATCTCCTTTTGCCTTTGTTTTATATTTGATCGTTCCTATATATATATGAAGTGTTTCTTCTTTTTTGAATGACAGGGAAATCTACACTTACCGACTCACTTGTTGCTGCCGCTGGTATCATTGCTCAAGAATCAGCTGGTGATGTGCGTATGACTGATACTAGGGCTGATGAGGCAGAGCGTGGTATCACCATCAAGTCCACTGGGATCTCTCTCTACTATGAGATGACTGATGAATCTTTGCAGAGTTTCACTGGAGCTAGAGATGGCAACGAGTACCTCATCAATCTCATTGACTCTCCTGGACACGTTGACTTCTCATCAGAGGTCACAGCTGCTCTCCGTATCACTGATGGTGCTCTTGTGGTTGTTGACTGCATCGAGGGTGTCTGTGTGCAGACTGAGACTGTGCTCCGACAAGCTCTTGGTGAGAGGATTAGGCCTGTTTTGACTGTTAACAAAATGGACAGGTGTTTCCTTGAGCTTAAGGTGGATGGCGAAGAGGCTTACCAGACTTTCCAGAGGGTGATTGAGAATGCTAATGTCATCATGGCCACGTATGAGGATCCTCTCCTTGGTGATGTTCAGGTTTACCCGGAGAAGGGGACTGTGGCTTTCTCTGCTGGTCTCCATGGATGGGCTTTCACTTTGACCAATTTTGCTAAGATGTATGCATCCAAGTTTGGTGTTGATGAAGGTAAGATGATGGAGAGGCTTTGGGGTGAGAACTTCTTTGATCCTGCAACCAGGAAATGGACAACCAAGAACACTGGCTCGGCGACATGCAAGCGTGGGTTTGTTCAGTTCTGTTATGAGCCCATCAGAAAAATCATTGAAACGTGTATGAATGATCAGAAGGAGAAGCTGTGGCCAATGTTGGAGAAGCTCGGTGTCTACATGAAGCCTGAAGAGAAAGAGCTGTTGGCTAAACCTTTGATGAAGCGTGTCATGCAAACATGGCTCCCTGCGAGTACTGCTCTGCTTGAAATGATGATCTTTCACTTACCATCACCTTACACTGCGCAGAGGTACCGTGTGGAGAACTTGTATGAAGGCCCTCTTGATGATAAGTATGCAACAGCTATCAGAAACTGTGATCCAGAAGGTCCTCTCATGCTCTACGTCTCTAAGATGATTCCTGCATCTGACAAGGGTAGGTTCTTTGCCTTTGGTCGTGTCTTTTCTGGCAAGGTCTCTACTGGTATGAAAGTGAGGATCATGGGTCCCAACTATGTCCCTGGTGAAAAGAAAGATCTGTTTGTCAAGAGTGTGCAGAGGACTGTTATTTGGATGGGTAAGAAGCAAGAGACAGTGGAGGATGTTCCTTGTGGTAACACTGTTGCTATGGTTGGGCTTGATCAGTTCATCACCAAGAATGCTACTTTGACAAATGAGAAGGAAGTGGACGCGCACCCGCTTCGTGCCATGAAGTTCTCTGTTTCCCCTGTTGTCCGTGTTGCTGTGCAATGTAAGATTGCCTCTGACCTTCCCAAGCTTGTTGAAGGTCTCAAGAGGCTTGCCAAGTCTGACCCTATGGTTGTCTGCACAATGGAAGAGTCTGGTGAGCATATTGTTGCTGGTGCTGGAGAGCTCCATATCGAAATCTGTATGAAGGATCTCCAAGATTTCATGGGTGGCGCTGACATCAAAGTGTCAGATCCTGTGGTCTCTTTGCGTGAGACTGTTCTTGAGAGATCTTGCCGTACCGTGATGAGCAAGTCACCGAACAAACACAACCGTCTCTACATGGAAGCAAGACCGATGGAGGATGGTCTAGCAGAGGCCATTGACGATGGCCGCGTCGGTCCATCTGATGACCCCAAGATCAGATCAAAGATCCTTGCAGAAGAGTTTGGGTGGGACAAGGATCTTGCCAAGAAAATATGGGCATTCGGGCCAGACACTACAGGGCCTAACATGGTGGTTGATATGTGCAAAGGGGTGCAATACTTGAATGAAATCAAGGACTCAGTGGTTGCTGGATTCCAATGGGCTACAAAGGAAGGTCCTTTAGCGGAAGAACACATGAGAGGGATCTGCTATGAGGTTTGTGACGTCGTGCTTCATGCTGATGCGATCCACAGAGGTGGTGGTCAGATGATCTCCACAGCAAGAAGAGTCATCTACGCATCGCAGCTCACAGCTAAGCCAAGACTTATGGAGCCAATCTACATGGTCGAGATTCAAGCACCTGAAGGAGCTCTCGGAGGAATCTACGGTGTGCTGAATCAGAAACGTGGACACGTGTTTGAAGAAGTTCAGAGGCCAGGAACACCTCTCTACAACATCAAGGCTTACCTTCCCGTGGTTGAGTCGTTTGGGTTTTCGAGTCAGCTTAGGGCTGCAACCTCGGGACAGGCTTTTCCTCAGTGTGTCTTTGACCATTGGGACATGATGTCCTCTGACCCGCTCGAGACGGGCTCGCAGGCTGCTATACTCGTGGCCGATATCAGGAAGAGAAAAGCTTTGAAGGAACAAATGACTCCACTCTCTGATTTTGAAGACAAACTGTAAAAGTTCCATAATTGCTCTTTCTCCTTCTTAGACTTGGTTATGGTTTTCTTTTTTTTTATCTAGAGTTGTGTATTTGGCTCGATTTAGTTTTGTGTACTCTTTCTACTCCTTATTCGGAGATTGATCATAGAACACAATCTTCATATATTTTATCCGTTTCAGGACTTGATTTGTTTTTCTCCTTTTGATGAAATCCTTTGTGTTTGATTACATTTTTGCAGCTAGACCATAAGTTTCTGTATCAACTTGCGATATACAGTGTATATACACATTCAGCATGGCTCGATGCAATTTGTTTAGTTTTTGTAAGCACTTCAAACGAACCATATTGATGTTTTTGTAAGTCATAAGTGCCCCATATTCTCTTCTTCTTACGGCCCATTTACAAACTATTTTGTTTTCTATTTGATTTAGCGGTGCTTATTTTATGTCTTGGGTCATATAATATAAACCAAACTTTTCAGCTGAACTGGAACATCATGGCCTCCACATAGTGGAAGGTAATAGAGACATGCGACACTTTGAATTTTAAGAAATCTATTCGAAAAATACTTGTTATAAAACTTGCAAGTTTTATCATTGCCTTCAAAAGTTAGAAACACTAATTCTCCTCCACTCACTAGTAACATGTTAATATTAAAATGTGAACAACAGGATTAATTGGATCCTATAGATGAAATAAGTGCGTCGCAATCATCCAACTTAGGCATCTTGATTTTGTAGGGACTCGATCCTAATGGTCCATTTTTATGGTGGATGGGGTCCATAATTTCTTTCTTGATACAATTAAGTAATCGTGTTGTGTTGTTGTCTTGGCCTGCTGGACACTAAGGACACCATTCATCCATCACTTCACATCATTCATCTCCTTACTTGCACCACTATAATCATCATCATTCATTATAACTTTGGGAAAATTTTAAATAAGACACTTATTGGAATCTGATATTGTTTAAATCATCACAATCGACAGTGTACTTCGTTGTTTTGATTTAATAAACAAAGAAAATAATATTCCATGTGTATATAATAGGATAACTATGAGTTTGCTTGCTATATCTTTTAATTTAGTGTCATCTTCGACCTCTAGTCTGTCTTTTACTATTTTTCTCCCTTTGACAAAGTAGCCGACGCACATCTTGTTTTTTCCATCACTTTTTTTTTGCTTTACCATATTCTCTCTATCTTGTGCATTTATTCTTTTTCATACCATCATTGCATTGCTTTACTCTTGTTTTGAAATTCACATGGTTACAAAAAAGGTTATAATAATTGTTTGAATTTTATTTCTAAGCTCCAATTCCTGTGATATAAAATCGAAAATGAAATTTCATACTGTGTGATACGTTCCCACTTGAACCACTAAAAAATTATACGTGATATTAATAGTGTGAGATTTTATTGTTTGAGTGGTTGGTTCCTAATGTGGACAATAACCAAACTATCACCTTTTTTCATCCATACGAAAGTACAGTCTTTACCCGTAAATGTATCATGTCTTGTTTCTATCAAATAATATCAATGTCATGTCTTAACAATATATTGTTTTTTCGTCTCGAATAGAAACATAAACTTCTAATTATATCTCTCATCTAAACCACATAGGGTTTTGATATTTTGTAATTTTAGTGGGTGAGAGCCAGAGGATAATATTTGCTTAGGTACAAATTTGATTTTCCCAATATCAAATCGAAAAAATAAAAAAGGATTAGGCCAAGTGGGCAATTGTGGTATAGTATACTCCTTTTACTTTGATCCCTTGATATCCTCTCGCCTCTCTTTTCTTCATCTTTCTTTTTGTTGTCCAGTCCAAAGAACAGTTAGATCTATCACCACATTTTTATAGTTGATATTATTTGATGGATCCAAGACCTAACAAAGAGGGAATATTAATAAATTATTTATTTTGTGGCTTTAGCAAATTGGTACAAATGGTTGACTCAAACACCATAAAGTAGAGAACAATATAGAGTTTAGAGAAATGGGGATTTATATGCCCTTTTCAGATCTCTAATCACCTCCCATAGTTTTATGTGTTTTACTAAACCTTTAGTTTTGTTTCACATTTTAAATCTTACAACATTCATCTTTCTATATTTATTATTTTAATTTACTAACTCTTGGGCCTATGATAGTATAAGATTAGGTCTGATAAGTGATATCAACCAATTCCTCTGGTTCGGATTTGATTGATACTTACATGTAAAAAAAAATTATAAATCACATACATGACAAATGCAATAATTTTCAACTGAAAAAAACAATCGATATCTTAATCACATTAGACGAATTTTGTAACTGCGTCAGAGACTACGGGCGACTTTCATAGAAACCGAAAGTTGGGTTCCACTTTGGTATGAAAGGCAGAATATTTAGTTAAGAGTTGTGAGAAAGAAGAAAAGATAAAGAAAGAAGGCCATCGATATCATCGTTGGTCCATGGTTGACATGGTACACCATTTATGAATATGAGGTCTATCCAAGTTTGTCCTAAAGCACACTTGATTTCTTTAATATATACTATATAACTAATGAAGTAGGGACGTTGATTGTTAGAGGTTAGGCTAGAGAACAGATGAAAATCGACCCACAAATCCATCAATTTCGAAATGATGATGACATTAATTCGTGTTACTTTTCTAGTGCCGTCTTTGCCAAGGAAATTTCTTCTCTTTTTCATATAAATAATATACAAAACCAAGTTGTGGAATATATTAAATCCTTATAAACAAGAATCATATTCATTCATCTAACTACTGATTGCGTTGAAAGTAAAAGACGACTTTAGATCATTTCCATTGAGAAACAACAAAAAATCTAAAGCAATGAGAAATTCCAAAAATGAATAACTTTACATATCGTGACCCCACTCGGAAATCTAAATAATAAAACTATTCATGTCTATTCTATTGTTTGGAGTGTGTAATGTGTCACCAGAATTATTGTATTGTATTGACTTTTGTGAAAGCTCATTTGAGAAAGAAAAAAAAAATTGCATTGTCCAATGTGACTCTATCAAATGATGAAGGTGACACACAACACACAATATAGAAGGTTAGCCTCTTTCATGCCAATGTAGCCCACTTTCTTAATTATCACAGTTGAGAATAATAAAAAATGAACAACAAATGTGAAGGTCGGTTCCAAATACGTAGAATAATTATTATAAAAGAGTCAAATAACTATGTGATCTAATATAATACATGGGTGGAATTTTTCACATATCAGCATGTCACCTGGAAGCATACTTTCATTTGAACTGTATTATATACATGAAACTGAGATTAACTAATTATTAACTGATGGTTTAAAATAAAATAACGTGTAAGATGGGAGAGTTTTGTTTGATATTAAATGGGAGTTGAGGAAAGTTCCAAGTGTGGAATCAAATTCACGTGTTGGAGAAGGGGGAAATAAAGGAGATACGGTCCCCAGAGTGGGCCCATAAACGGCCCAAATCTTGTTTACATTAAAAATGAAAGAGAAAATAGGAAAAGAGGAAAATAAGATGTGGGCCCGGCGGTGCGATATGGATGTGTTTGTGTACTGTTTTAATGTTTAAAAGAGTATTTAAATGCTGTGTTTGGCTTTCCTGTCTTTTTCCCTGTGGACTCCACTTTTAAGATTTGTTCCCTAAATAAAATAGCTTCTTTTTCTACCGACAGCGTCCTTTCACCATTTGTCCTCCTCCAATTACCAATTCGTAAGTTTACTTTGTTACACACAAAATCGTACTAGTTTATAATATATTTTTGATAATTTATACTCCTTTATCAGAAGAGAAAAAACATAGCTCGTGCGTAGTTGCGTAGGCTCTCGCATACATAGCTGATAGCCCAACCAGAACTTAATGTGATCTTTGGTATCTCTAATACTATATGTTAGTTAAATTACTTATAGTTGTACTTCGTTTAGTGTTGTAAATATGTTCAAAGTAATCGCAAGTCTTAAAAAAAAAATTATAAAAGAAGAGATCGAGGAGTAATTGTTTGACGTGACTTGATGGCCACAACTGCAACGTCCGTATCTTATGAACAATTAAGTTTAATATCACAAGATTACAAAAATAGCGTGAAGAGACGGCAATAATAATGTGAATGTTGATGATTCAGCCGGGACCATTCCACATATAAGTTTCAGACTTCAGAGTCGTGCTCGAATTATTTGTACTATATATACGACATAATCAATGATAAAGTGCTATTCTAGCGGTGAATTTTATACGATCTCTTTCTATTGAAATAAATGTTTCAGAATTTGTTTTTATATATCAGGAACCCTGCATGCATTCAAAAGATATAGTATAAAAAGGACAAATTATAATAAACCTATTAAAAACAGTGTCGTGAAAGAGAACGTGAGCCAACTACATTTCACATGCTCAAAAAAATAAAAACTGGTCCCTGATTTGGTTCCTCGAAGCCTCGCGCTCTACTTTTACATCTGTACATCTACGCGCGTATTAACTCTTCAACCTTAACTTAAATTAAATTCCACTATATCAATCTTTAGTCAAAGTTCCTTCAAGTTTACAATCATTTATAATAACCGTGGTCGATTTCACATGCTCCAAGCCTCACGCTCTACAGTTTTACATCTACTAACCTTAATTAAATTATCATTATATCATTCTTTAGTCAAACTTCCTTCAAATTCATAATCCCTTATCATAACTGTGGTTGATTGCATATTTGCATGATATCATATATAAATACAGCATATTGCCATTGAATGATTAACAACAAATATTGACACTGCAATATTCTGATAACCTAAAAAGAGTATTAAAGTACGAAGGTGATGTGGTGATTGTGTTGGGTGGAATGGAGGCAGTCAAATACTTAAATATTAACACTAAAAATTTGGGTCTCTTTGATTCGAAAGGGACAACACAGGCGTGATCCTCACGCGCTTTGATTCTCTAATTCCATTCTTACTCCTTAAGCCAGTCTATCAGTTCATGGGCTTCTGATACGTATATCTATGTTCAAAAGCATATCTTGTCAATTTTCACTTTTTCACAAAAGTACGAATCTATATATACATCTTGTTTATCTCGAGTATTTCGAATATTTTTGGTCCTGATAGAAAATATGCTTTTATATCGAATCTATACATGAAATAATAAAACTCTTACTAAACAAATCGGTAACAAAGCGTAAAAACGCCGGAAGAAGAGGAACAGACAAAACCGCAATACGAGATTTTTGTGGACTCTCTCTTTGCCTTTTAATTACGAGTTAACGATTCTCATTTTCTTTTCCCCTCTCGATAAAGAGTATAGGTTAAACGGGGATAAGGGTAATTTTGGAAACTCCCATAATAGTTAGAACCCGCTCTTTTGCGCAGCGACATTTGCGCGCGTCCTCCACGTCAGCCATTGCCATTTACCGCTACCGTTACTTTCCCACGCGCCATTCCTAACGGCTAGTCAAACGTTGGTCCCTATTCTAATTGGCGTTTAAAATCTGCTACGGGCTAACTTGCACTGACCCACTCCTTAAGTCTTTTAGCATCGGTTCTCTCGGATATAGAGGAAAAGTATATGGCTTTTTTTATTTTGCTTTTGGTTTAATGGTCTGTCACGCATAACCCACGATTTCGACCACTTACTCTTTTTATTTTTATTTTTGTATCGAATATAAAATTTCTAGAAAAACTCAAAGCATAACAAGAATTCAACCAAAAGTATCTGTTATTGAAAACCCCATATCGTGAAAAAGTGACGTTGATATACGGAGAAAGAAGACTAGTAGTTGAACCACAAAACTTTCCCCTTCTTTTGGTGCAGTTTCATACTAAGATGGGAAGTGACATTGGAAGTGGGTATAAACCTAACCCACGATTTCTAGCAACAGAGGACCCTCGTGAACCCCCTTGCAAATTAAAGATCTGACACACATGTCAAAGATTCGTGTTCCATCATCATCATTATTAAAGAAAAAAAAAAAGGTAAATAAGGAATGAACAGTTTTAACCAAAAGACTGATAGTATGATACTATTTCAACTATTTACTATTTTAAGGACATTTACAATTTACTGGTATTGTTAGTCTAAGAGGAAAGATTAACATGTAGACTAGCGTTCTTGGAAGATTTACAGATGGGACAAGTGTTCAGTGAAGATCCGCACACAGTGCATAGACACATGTGTCTGCACGGTAACAGTAACACACTCGCTTCTCCTTTTCCACAGTTTCTACACAACGTCCTCGTTTCCCTACGCATCCTTTTCTTATCCTGCGCCACTCCCGCTAACCTCCACCGCTCTTCTTCCTCGCTATCACACTCGTCGTTGCTCCCGCAACATGACTGCGCGTCGTCAGCCACCGTCGGCTCCTCCCACCGGTTACGTTCCACGGCGGCGAGGACTTGTTGTAAGTTGGAACGGAGGGCGTTTACGGTTGCTTCATTGGACTGTGCCACGTCACGCCATATCTGATTCTCTACGCACAGAGACTTAACCTTCTCCTCTAGAAAGAGGTTTAGTTTTCCGATGTGATTGATCTCTTCGTCCTTGGCTCTTAGTGTCTTCATCAAACCTTGTTCGATGGCTTCCATTATCCTCTTCCCTTGCGTTTTTCTCTTCTCTTCAATCTCCATTCTCATTCTTTCAACCTGATGATAAAAAAAAAAAATTGTCGAATAAACGGTCAATAAATGTGAAACCGGAAAAGAAATAGATATTAGATAAATAAATCCGATGAAAAAAAACTTACGTGATTAGAGATCATGTGATCGATATCGAAGTGATGCTGTTGGACGTTATAAGACAAGTCTTGGCCGAGGAACATGAGAGGATCAGGGGAAATTTTCTGGTTTTGCATATAAGCCGGAGGAGTAACAAGGCAGGATTCTTCTCTAGAACGTTTTCTCAGAGACGAAGATGACATAGGACGACGAAACTCGACGTTATTGGCATTATTCTCGCTGTTAAACGTGACGGAACTGTCAACGGATTGGATCGTTTGTTTAAGAGACTGATGAGCCAAACAATCAACCGGTGAGATGTTGTAGGCGGGATTCAACAAAGAAGTTTGACATTCCACGGTGGGGTTAAACGTCGTCGTTGCCGGCGGAGCGGTGGCGTATCTGTACTGAGTGCTGTAGACTAAGCCGTTTGCTTCAACGGAATGCATCATTTCTCTGAAAAACATAATCAAACCGCGACGTTAAGATTGTTGAAGATACTGAGGGAAAAAAAGAAGAAGAAGAAAAAGTACCTGTTAGAAGAAAAGAGAGGATTAAGATGGTGAGCTTCAACAGCCATGTATGTTTTTGACTTGTGAACCTGGTTCAAAGCTATTTAATGGGGAGATTCAGAGAACCTCTAGAAACGTGAATGCAACGAAAGGTGGTGGTGGAGGAAGAAGTAATGGGAGGTTTTTAATTACGGTTTCGCAGAGAGGGGAAAAACTAAAAAACAAATATCAAAGCAGAACCCAACACACCTTTGTCTGCCAATTTATAGAGAACAGAGAGGAAGATGTGATGTTTTTATTTATTTCCTTTTTATATTACAGTTTTGTTTTTTTTTCTTGATTTAAAAAAAAACAAATTAAAAAAAGAAAACATTAAGCATGAGGATTCTTCGGTTATCCGGCTGACCAGTGACCATTAAAGAAAATAAGAAATTGCCTTTTCAGCGTTTCTTCATGAGAAAACACTTTGACAACGACACATGTAAAATCTTTGGCTTAGAATCACGGTCAAAATCAACATATCTATATCTGCCTCTTTTTACCTCCTTTGTTTTTCTTTTGTTTTTACTTTAAAATTTAAACTTCCTACCTCCTCTCTCTTTTTTCTTCGTCTTTAATTCTAGTGGTCAAAACTGACAATTAATAAAGGGATGTATTGTCAACAAAAATGTTTGGTGTAAGTAACCGTGGAAGATTCATTATATTGAATGTATACAAACGTAACTGCGAATGTGTGTGTATGATAAAGTCCAAAAATTATGATATTACAAAAGAGGTGGCTCATGTGACAAAGAGTTGTGTGTGTGTCTTGTGACTATCTTTAAATTAATAATTGCCGTATCTTTTCTAACCAGAATTAACACGTAAAATAAAATCAAAATCTCAAATTTTATTATAAAATATATGCCAGTATTCAATTCTCTGAATTGGAGATTTATCTGTTTCAACAACTCCGAATTAATTACTTTGCATGCATGAACTTTAAACTTAGGCTCATAGATTTTCTGAAATCAAGTACAATTATTTTATTCAGTTAAGAGCATCTCCAACCCTCCTCTATAATTACTTCTAAACTCTATTTTTAAGTAAAATTGTCTTCAACCCTCCTCTATAATTGACTCAAAAATAAGGGAAATCCACTTTTTCCTCTATATATAGAGGATCTCTATTTCTTCCTCAATTTTTGAGTTGAACTTTTTTTTACATAATAGTTCTTCAATTTTTAATTTTTTTTGTTTATAACTTAAACAAATAATAAAAATTATTTATTTTCATATTTATAGCTAAAACTAATAACGGAACATTATTTTACAAAATAACATAATTTATATTACATAAATTGATTAAAATAAGAAAAATTTAATTCAAATACTATGTTAATTTATGGAAATTTTTGTAAAGAATGAAATTGTTGGGGTCAATTTGTAAAACTTATAAAGAAAATGTATTCTATATTAAATAGATAATTATAATAATATTTTTAGAGTAAAAATAGAGGAATACATTGGAGAAAAACGGTACTCTATTTTTGAATTCCTCTGTAATTTAGTTAAAAATAGAAAAATATATTGGAGATGGTGTAAACAAGAAGATAAATAAAATGAGGAGCCTTATCCGTAAGATTCCAACGGGGGAATCCGTAAATGAGGCAGAGGACTAGATATAAGTATATAACAGACGGTCACTGACACTGCCACGTGTCGAAGAAGACAAAATCCAAAGGTGTGGGACCAATGGTCCACGTGTGATGGAGTTGCCGGGATACGAGGGTCGCATGGGCACGTGTGAAGTGCCAGCTTGGCATTATTTTAATTATAAAAACTATTTCGACATTTTAGGTTTAATTTAAACAGAAAACTTGAAAGTAACCCAAAAAAAAAAATTTGGCAGCCGTTGAGAAAGGTACGGTGTACCCACCGCTGCATCTTTACCTCTTTCCAAAGATTGTTGTTTTTTATATAAAAATTACTTAATTATGTTTTGTGATTTTGTTTGTTACTTTCATGGTTCTCGTTGCCACGTCTGTTGACCTAACATCGCACCACGTGTCCCACAAGCCTCTCTTCCTTGTCACGACTAGTGTCATAATACTGTCATTGCCACATTAATGAAAACTAATTAGTCTCTTGTTAGTTTGGCGTATACTCTCACAGACGCCTAATAAATAATTGATTCCTGACTTTTTGTTTTTGTTTTTAAACTTATTTTGTCAACATTTTCTTCATACGTTTGTTTTATGAATGTTTTCTCTAATTTTGTTCTTATAGAAGGAAATGTTTGCGTTGTACTACAGTTCGTCTAGGTGGAGAATTAAATGGGTATTGGGTTCTCTATTACGTTCTGTGTTCCATAATCAAAATCTGTATGTATGTTATAAAAAGGTACTCATATTACATTTGTGCTAAAAATATAATTAGTCTCAGTTTACCTGTCCCAACTCTTAACATAATTTATATTGGTGAAAATGAATATATAGTTGATTTAGACATAAACGTGATACTTTAATAAGAAGAATATACGTAATAGACATTATAATAGTATAATGCTTGCACCGCATGTCAGAGTTTTCTTATGTATCAACACATTTGCCTTTTTCATATGATTCAATTGCTTAGCTCAAGATACGTTTTTTTTTAATTCAGTAGTTAGCCTTTTGTCTTCTTGTTAGCATTATGTGTATAGTTTGCCATCGCGCGCGACTGACTTATTTATCAAATTAAGATTTTCTCTGCCAACAAATAATCACTACAACAAAACAGACATTTTCCATCGACGATTTACGTCGACAAT
>OVBJ01001521.1:0-27298 GCA_900406535.1 Noccaea bulbosa | reverse complement strand
TTTTTAAAAAAAAAAAAAAAAAAAAAAAAAAACTCTTCCGCTCTCTCTCTTTCTCTCATCTCTCCACCTTCACGAATCAGAACGACGCAAATCGCCGCCTCTCTATATCTGTCTCCGATCGGATATATTTTCCTATCTCTATATTTTCCTCCGATCTGGACGCCGATTGGAAAAAGAAATTAGCTCTCTTCTCTATTCTCTTATCTATGGTTGTGTTTTTGTCTCCTTGAGACAATTGATTGATGCTATCCAGGCCCTCGAATGTCGATGTCAAAGCAGATGAGGGATGATGATTTGGAGATGGACGTGGACATTGAGTTCCTTCTAGTCACATTCTCTGGTCTCTCACATGAGTCTATCAATGATGTATACATGGCTAACAGTGGTGATCTGGATGCAACTATCGAAATGCTGAATCAGCTCGAGGTAATTTAATTCATTCACTAGCCATCTCACACTCTTATCTGAATCTATGGTTTATGAAAACATACTCGTAATGACTTTTGATGTTCCATGATACAGATTTACAGTTCTGAAGCTCAAGAAGAAAATCGGACCATTATCTCCGGTGGCTGTTAGCCTTGCTGCTGTATAAAAGTATATATGGAAATCCTAGCTATAGCTTAATCTGACATGAAATGGCTGTGCAGGCATACTTCATTACCAACACGGAGCCATTAGAATTTTGGGAGTTTATGTCACAGCTTCTTGAAGGACTTGGCTATGAGAGGTATACGATCTTTAACACAGGCTTCTTCCCCTTTTGGATGTTTATTTTTTTTTTGTCTGGTGTGCTAATCGTAGTTAGATATTTCATTATGCAAGTAAAGAAAACTTGACCGAGTACATTTAAGTTACCTTTATTCATAATGAAGTAACACTTTCACAACACTTCATTATAGCTGAGACCGCAAAACCAACTTGTAATGAATCTGGCGCTCTTGTGCAGGTCAGTGTTACCCATTATTTCTCATATCTCAAAGCCAAAGAAGAGCTTCGATATGTTCCATTCAAGAGCTCTCGGGAGGGTATGGCTGAAACTATCCCGTACTGGCAGGAGAGGAAACGAAGATTTTAGACGTTCCAACCATATTCACTTGTTTAGCTGTTGTGGCAGAGCAAAAATTTGGAAAATATAGATTTTTTTTTTTTTTTTTTTTTTTTTTTTAAAACCCCATTAAGGGTTTTACCAATGGAAGATCAAAATTTTAAAATCCATTACAAAAGTTTTTCGAAAAAAGTGATTGGAAATTTATAATAAAAAATTGTTAAAAACTCATTTTTTAGTTTTACCAATGGAGATGGGTTCACTCGCACTCACTCATCGCTTTCTTCTTCTTTTGTTTTGGGTTACATGCAAGTTGTTTATTTTATTTTTCTGTAATTGTTGTAACGTTGTTATAATGTGGACGTAGTATGATACTTTTCTATAAAACGACTTGGCTTTGCATTATACATTGTAAACTGATCACTTAATGAAATCATGTGAAATAAATTTGAAACCACAGAATGATTTCACGCTAACCGCATTAATGATTTAGAATGATTAGTTTGAAGCTATAAAAATAGTTTTACAAAACTATTGATAAAATCACGAAATCATGTTTATAATTAATTATGCATGTTTACTTTTCAAAATCTGAATGCTACGTTAATAATATTTTAGTGTATATGTTGTTTGGGGGTCCTAGTCTATTAAACAAATAAAGATACGAAACCAAGAAAATAGTTAAAGAGATAGTGTACATGGTTGTGTGACTTGTGTCCACTTTTGATCTAAGGTTTCCATTTTTGGATGTTCCTTAAATGGATATACAGAAATAATTTATTATTTTTATTTAAAAAGAAATAAACGATTACACTTGCTTAGTTGCTTATAAATACAATCCAGTCTCTACTGATCCGAGGTACGTATTCCTCTCTTACTTCGAATTCTCTAATATTCCCTACATAGATTCATATTATATGAACTTCTTTACATAGATCATTTTGGTATAAGAAGAACTCTATATTACTTCAGCTATTCTCTTTGTTTCTTTCTTGAATTTGGCAAAGTGATCTCGGAGGGTGTCGAATTCCCTCGATCCAATTTTTCCTTTACCTTCTTGTCCCGGTTCTTCCCAAAAGGTTACTTATATGCTGTGGAGAATCAACAGAAACTATTGTTCTGCAGGGCTCTTGTTGAAGAAAACCCTATCTTATACGTAGAAGAAGATAAAACTAGACAAGATCGGTCGAGTGAAGAAAATTCATACTCTTGGCAAGACATAACCGGTAAGAATGAGATTCTTTGAACACAGCCTTGGTCTCTCATCAAAAACTTTGCTTATATGTACTTTTTGTTGACGCAGAGCTTGAGAATACACTTCGCTACAAGTCTTGCTGTGTCTGTAGAAAGACTATCGTGCATTTATTCAATCGCTCGAAAGCTTAATTAACGAGATGAGTACTGAATTTAGAGTCAGTCGCTCGAAAGAAACTATATTCAATCTCATGACTCAGGTAAAAATTAAAAGAGTGATTTTAAAAAAAAAATTCAAACCTTTAGGTTCGCTGGAATTTTCTACTATTGTTGCTGCTACTCAGTCCATCAATCAATGTGAGCGGAACTACAGAATCTAACCCGGGAGTAGAAGCCACTTATGGACATGAGGTATAGCATATTACAAAATCTATTTCGTCTTTTCTCAATATTCAACTAAATTTAAATTGAACCGACTCAAACCAATAATTTACCCAGTTTTTGAACTAAAAGATTATTTGAAAATTACAAAAATTATTTGCCAAATTATTCAAATCAAACTTTTACTTTGTTTAGCCAAACGAAATTATCCAAAATATCCAGTTTTTTTTATAAAAACTATTTATTTTCGTTTTTGGGCCTTTCTTGTTGTGCTTCAGTGCCTAACTGGACCTATTAGAAGATTTAATGTGGGATTTGTCTTTTTTATTTGCCCTTAACTAGACAAAGGCCCAAGCTGGAATTAGATTTTATGAAAAAGGGCTTATGTGACTATGTCCTCCATAAAGGCAGAGCAATCTCCGATTTCTCTTACAAAACAGAATAACTTGACCACTAAAAAGGGTTTAAGTGTTTAACAATCAAAGCAAAAACCAACAAAGAGAGATCTTTAATTATTTCAGCAAAAGACCAAACAGAACTCAAGTTCTCGTGATAGAGAAGACAACTTGATCCCACCCTTTACCAACAACAAAAAACTATATTAACTAAAATTTATTTTTGGTCTAAGTTTTTTAGTAGACCAAAAAAACTTTTGATATACAAAATATATGTTATTAATTGAAATTAACTTGTATTAATTATGTTATCATAATCCAAACCGAACTCAAACTTAAACCTAATCGATTTTTTTTTTTCTTTCAGAAACCAAATATATGAATCGAACAAGTCTAAAAATTGAATACATATGTAAATATTAACAATCATATTTTGAACACGATAATTTTAATTCCATATACTAAAAATCATTCTGGAAATACAGTATGCTTTGGCAGGTTTAAATAATCCGCCACCAAAGATTTACGGAGCTAAAGTGACAATGAGCGTATGACAACCTAGAGTAGAACAAGTCAGCGAGTTCAGTTTGGGCCAAATATGGGTCACTTCAGGAACTTATGAGAACAATGAACTTAATAGTATTGAGGCGGGCTGGCAGGTATATTTATGATCAATTTTTTTTTCATTAACTAATAACTATTTATTATGTAATTTTTAGATTAATTCAAAATTTTTGTAGGCAAAATAACTAAAATTGTATATGATAATTATTTTGTTATTTAGGTTTTTCCGGAGTTATATAAGGACTACCAGCCACGACTCTTTATATTCTGGACGGTATGTTAATTTTTCAACTTGCCTTTTTACTATTAATAAAAAGTAATATTACATCCCAAACATATAATTAGATTAACCAATGATAAACAATTGAATTTCTTTGAATTTGTTACAACTATTTATACAACAACATAATAGAAAAATGATATCTCTTATAAACAAATTAATTAGACCCGACCTAAAAAGGATGGGCCCAAATTCGAATTTTCTGTTTAATATGATATATTGATAAATAATACCTTTTAGATTTTGGGCCGGGCCTGAAACTAATGATAAATTTCTATAAGCTTTTTTTTATTATGTATTTGATTAGTTAAAAGTTAAAACACAGCTAGGAAAAATTTGGACGTGTTAACTTTCTTATATCATAGATATCGATTACAAAATTTGAAAATAAACAGATTAATCATTTATTAATAGATTTGATTACATGCAGACTGATGGATACACTTGGACGACATGTTACAATCTACGTTGCGCTGGTTTTATACAAACCAATCCTAGTATCGTTTTTGAAGGCGTGATCTCTCCGACGTCTACTTTAGGTGGCGCCCAAACCGAACTAACCATCCAAATATGGAAGGTAAGTGAAAATTTTGTATCATATTTTGTTTTTTTTTGTATTTTTTCAGTTTCTAATATATAAATATTTATAAAAATGTAGGATCCCAATGCGGGACCTTGGTGGTTGGCTGTCGGTTTCAACAACGGCACCAATCTCACAGAAGCTGGATATTGGCCCACGACCATGCTGAACACGTACAATGGGGAGGGGAAATCATAAACAAAAACATTTCCGGTCGACACACGACTACCCAGATGGGATCTGGGTATCTTCCAGGCAACGACAAAGCTGCCTATATGCGGGATCTGCAAATTGCGACCAACTTACAGGTTTTTCAACCGACAGACGGTCTTGTAATACAAGCGACGAATGCCAATTATTACAGCATCGAGAAGTTCAGTAACACGAGCTTCTCATACGGGGGGCCAGAACACGCAGGAGCGATTCACTTACACGCAATACTTTTTTATTTTTGTTTATCTTTTGTTTGGTTATTTTAGATTTTTGTTTTTGTTTCTTTAGTACCACAGTGCTACTAATTTTTTGAAAAGACCTTTGATGTAAATAGAAATTTCATCTTTGATAACTTAGGTTAAAGGAAAATAAAACGAGATTTCATCTCACACTAACAAAAACTCAGCTGGTGTTGTTGTTCACTAACACGAGCATCAGAATTGAGAACGGCTTCACTTCACTAAACATATCAAAATAAAAAACAGAGTGGGGCAAAATTTTGTGGAGGCCCAAACACATACTACTGCAGATAAATAAAATAGACCATTAATTCGTACCAAATTGGTATATGTCTGAATTTAAAGCCAACGATAGTCTTTAATTCATACAGGAACAAATTCGACTGAACATTAGTTTAGTCTTTAAGGAATATCAACGGAGCTGATAACCAGCTAAGTGAACGAGGATTAAGAGCACCCGGGTTGCAGGTTCTCGGAGCGTCTCTGAAGGAAAAAATAAAGAAAAAATTGCAAATTTATATATAATACTTTGATAATAGTCTTATAATAGTCTTCCCAACCCAACCCAGACAAAGTTAAGAACGTTGGTGCTAGTCTTGTGAAGCAGGTTGCGAATGCTACTAATGATGTTGCTGGTGATGGTAAGATACTCACTTTGATATTGAAACTCTTGCCTTGTAACTTGATTCCGCGCTTTCATAAATGTAGAAACTTTGAAAGACTATTTACCAAAACTTGTCTTACTTTTGCTATAGGTACTTGTTGTCTCTGCATTTTAGCCTTTTTTAGGCATTTGTTCCTTGAGGATTTCCTCTGTTTCAGCTCATATCTTAGGCATTTTAGTGTATATGTTATGCATTGTACAAACACATGGCATTTAGGACTTGTATTGCATGCATGTTTGGAGTTGTATTAGGTACTTTTGGGCACAAAAGGAGAAGAAACATAGTGAAGGAGTTGAAGAACTGAAGCTTGGAGAGCAAACAGGATGCAAATCAAGATGGGAACCTGATTGCCGACGAGAAGATGTGCATTGACCAAGTCGAAGCTGTTGACCCGCCTTTGACCACTAACCAGCTGGCCTAAACCGAGACATAACCGGATCTTTCTGGAGCTAATCCATTGGGGAAGGAAGATGGAGTCAACTTAAATGAGTTGATCAAGGGATCCCAATGCCTCCAACTATAAAAGCCATAAGACCTAATTTTTAGGCATCTTTGTAATGTCTCTTTTCAAGAACACACCAAAAACCCTTGCTTTTCGATTTTCAACGTTTTTGTAAGATTTGTTCTTGGATCTTAATCAATTTTAGTTATTTCCGTTTGCAATCACCTTATCTTATCTTATCCTCTCTTGCTTACCATGTTTAGGCCCTTTCCTTAATAGAATTTGGTGTTCTTGACATGAATAGTGAGTGAGCTCTTTTGGTCTTTAGGGATGAGGTAGATTAGGTGTTACGGGTCCATCTTGAAGCTTAGATGTCTTAATCATTTTGGAAATCCTTCTTTGTTGGGTTCGCTTAATGCTAGGTCTTTTATGATCATCAAGATCTAGAACTAAGACTTTTCTCACACCAAAAGTGTCTTGAGAAAAGTTGGACCAACCAACAAAGAGAATATCATTCTCTAGCCCACTACAGTGGTTGTCTAGAGGGCTTTTCGGATCAGAGAGTTGTTTCTTAGCGCTGGCTTACTTTGAATCCACTAACGAAAGTTAGCTCCTTTCGATTCAAGGCTGGCTTTGTGGTTTTCATCATGAGAGTGGGTGAACTTTGTCTTATGAACTCTCTTCCTAGGATTAGCACTCTTTGATTATCTCTGAGCATCATTATTGACCCTTAAGGCATCTATATCGATAACCTCATCCTAAGACCTTTCATTACTAGTCAAGTTTGCATCTTTCCTCTAGATTAATATTGTTGCATATTGTCGCTTGATTTATATTCATTCCCGTTTGCATTTAAGGCTTTATTGCATTAAATCTCTTGTATTTATTTACTTTTTATCATTACAAACCATTGCTCTTGACTTGTCAAATTTCTTGCATTCAAGCTTGTTCATCTTACTCTAAAATGGATTGATAATCTCAAATACTACAATGATATGTGTAGAGATTGAGTGATTGAATCATTGCACAAAAATCCTGTTTCAATTTGGCGCCGTTGCCGTTTTGGAGATTTAAGATTGAGCATTTTCGATTTAGAAAATTTTCAAGATCAAGTTTTTCTTTTATTGCATTTGTTGCTAATCTCATTTGCTCGTTTGTCTCTGGTTGTTAACGTTTATGCACACAAGATCACGTGGGACTAATAATTTGCTCCGTACAAGTGATCTTGAGAGAGCTGAGCAAGAAAAGAGAGAAAAGCGAGCAAAGGACAGAGCTGAGCAGCAGCTGAGAACTGAGCAGCAGTTCAGAGTTAACGAACCAGTGTTCGATAACATGGAGGACCCACCAGGGGCACAAGGGGTTCCACTGGGAGCCAACCCACAACACGGAGGCTATCCGGTGTATTTTCAACATCCGACACGACAGATTGGAGCTGGAGACACTCCAAACACTCACGAAAACCGGCCCTGAATCACCCCACCACCGGTCCCAAACAACAACTTCGAGATCAAGCCAGGGTTATCTCACTAGTAGAGAGGTCTATTTTACACAGATTGCCGGATGAAGACCCTTTGGATCACTTGGATAAGTTTGATCGTTTGTGTGCTTTGACAAAGATAATTGGAGTGTTCGAAGATGGCATGAAGCTGAAGTTTTTCCCTTTCTCTTTGGGGAACCAAGCTCACATTTGGGAGAAAAAACTTCCTATAAACTAACATTTCTTTTATCATGTTAACAAGAATTTAGTTAACGGGTTGATATGTTAACGTGTATTTCCGTCATATTAATTTTTTGAACCTTATATACTACTACACTTACACAAAAAATGTTCATTGCTATACAGTAGAACCTCTATAAAGTAATACTCGATAAAGTAATATCTCCATAAATGAATAGAATTTTCAGGTCCCAAATTCAGTTTTTGATCTAATTATCCCTCGATAAATTAATAATCTCGCTAAAGTAATAAAATATTGTGGTCTCAACGTTATTGCTTTATCGAGGTTTTACTGTAATTATATACTGGAATATTGATAACAATATTAATTGTACAATCCCATAATTACCATGCTAACAAATGCTATTGTATGCTAACATTTCTGTTATTTTGTTACCATATATTTTTATAAAATGTATAACCAATATCTCTTTTGTTATGGGAAATTGAGTCACAATGCGAGTACGAGGTCCATTCTGTCATTTTGTAGGAGAGAGATCTAATTCTCAGTTAACTTTACCGCATACCCAAATATACAATCATCACCCAAAATACACCTTTTTTNCCCCTTTTTTTTTTTTTTTTTTTTTTCTTTTTTTTTTTGGGATTCCAAATGCTTTATATCCCTAAACACTACTCACACGAAGTCTTGCATTTGGGTACGCGTAATTCCAACATTAAAGGCGCAGCTAGGTGGCCAACCAGAATCGAACCCTGATGAAGGAATTCACAGCTGTGATTAGGCCTGGAAATTCGGTTAACCGCTCGGGTATGGGTCAGTTAAATCAGGTATCGGTTAATCGGGTTTGGAATTTTATTAACTGTTCGGTTATTGGGTCGGGTTGGGTAAACAGTTTCGAGTTCGGGTCGGGTTTTGGGTTCCACATAATACCCGGTCGGTTATTTGGGTCGGTTTTCGGTTTCGGGTAACGGGTCGGTTATTCGGGTTTCTTGTTCACAAAAAAAAAAAAAAAAAAATCTCACAACTAAATCACCTCGATCTCTCCTCCAATCTCTTCAACAGGTCACTCCCTGACTCACTCACCCAACTCGGAAGCTTAGTGGGAACACTCAATCTCTCTTACAACCGACTTTCTGGCCAAATTCTGCCATCGTATGGCCGATTCCCGATATTGGTCAGCTTTGAAACTTCAATCTCTGTGGTTTTCCGCTACACGAGCCGTGTCAAGACGAGAATTCAAACCCGAAGCAATGGAGGAAGGAGAAGACGCGACAGCTGAGAGGTAAGAGGAAGAGAGATTTAAATGAAAAAGAGGCGGATCTGGGTTTGTGACAGTGTCTCTTTTCGCATAGGTAAGAGAGGAAGAGAGAGTTTAGGTTATTGCGTCGGTTTACGGTTAACCGATTGGTTATCGGGTATTAACCGAACCCGACCCGTACCCGAACTAAATAATAATCAAAACAGTTCGGTTATTTCGTCAATAACCGAACCCGATCGGTTATTTTGTCAATAACCGAACCCGATCGGTTCGGTTATTTTCGGGTCGGAACGGGTACGGTTATCGGTTATGGTTATTATTCCCAGGCCTAGCTGTGATACTTGTTGATTTGGTCAAAGAGAATTTATTGCATATGCAAAATTTTAGATCATAGACTCAAGCAAGATATTGTTGAGAGTTGACAGATTTATTGCACAATTTATTGGTGGAAAGTTTTGTAGTTATAATTAGGTAGTATAATATAACGTTTTTGCGACAGTATCATCCAGCAAAACTACAATAAGAATTATTTCTTTTATTGAAAGGAAAAAAAATTAATATGAATTTTGACTAAAAAACTACCGTAGATAACGATACTAATATAAAGTGTATAAAATTATTATAAGTTTGACAAGTGAATGCTGCAAAATATTACTTAGGAAACAAATTGATATGAAGAATATTTCTTAGCACAATTCGGTTAAGATTATACCCACGATTTTTAAAAATAATTTGTTTATTTTCCATGCATATATTATTATAATTGAATCGCTAATCATGACGGAATGAAGATTAAGTCTGTGTTACTTTTGGCAACAACATCTCTTTTTGGCAACAACATATCTGAGGATCTTTAGGAGAACGGGAAGTACATAATCCATATGTGAACCCAGCTCCTTGGCAGTCAGAAAAACATGCTAGTAAGTCGTATCTGAACGTACAAGGAACCCTACAGTGGTCATATGATATTTTTTCCTTCGCTGCCCATACACAAATTCACATAAAGATTAATTGTAATAACTGATACAAAAATATTTTTTCTCCATTATCCAATTATCCTTATATATATAGTTGTATAATATTTAATCGAAAAATATATAATAATAGTATAATACTATCAAAATTTTCAAAAGTACGTGTATGTATATTTAAACAAAAATCCAAAACATGGCCATTACAAATTCTATATGTTTATTTATTGCTTTCAAAATGATCAATACTAATATTAAAATTTAACTTTAACAAGTTGAAACATACCGGCAACCAAAGCATTGTAGTTGGGCAACGAAACTACAAACACTACTACGAGAAAAAAAACCACCAAATTTTTTGTAACATTCATAGTGTTTGTTTTTCTTACTAAATCTATTCAAAATTGAAATATTGAAGATGAAAGAGAAGTTCTATATAGTATTTATATAGCTTTGGCAAATAAAACCATTGACCTTGAATTGATTTTTTTCTTGTATTATTGAAAAAGTCAATGATACTTTTTGATTTGGTCAGAGAATTTATTGCAGATTTATTGCAGATCTTATTGTTATTATAACTAAATATTTCCTCCGTTCCACAATATATGATGTTTTAGGTTTTTAAAGTTATTTTTTACTACTAATGTTAATAAATTACAAACTTCAATAAATGTTGACCAATAATATTTAGATACTTAAATTGTGATTGGTTAATATTTATTAAAAAGTGATTGGTGTGAAAAATCAATTCACAACATTAAATGTTTCTTAATTTATGTGAAAAATCTCAGACATTTTATATTGTGGAATAGAGGGAGTAATATATAGTTAAAAGCAAGATGTCATTGCACAACTATTGGTGGAAGGTTTTGAGTCATAATTAGATAGAAATATGGTACTAAACTTATAAATTATAATTTTTTTCACATCATCAAAACTACAATAAGATTTATTTATTTTATTGAAAGGAAAAATTTATAATATGCAGTTTGACTAAAAACTATTTTACCTGTAAAATTTAATTTCTTTAGAAAAAAATTAATATGAAAAGTTTTTCTCCAATAGTGACATTTATCCTTACCCTTTAAAAAAAATTATTTTAGCATTTTTGTCTTTTATAGTAAATATAATCAGTTATAAGACTAAAATTTTAATAAATAGTCACAAAACATACTTTAATAACATATTACACAATATTCTATTGTTAATTAGGAACTTTATTTTGTATAATATTTGTGCTTATACAACTATATTTGACTGTATTAATATATGTCAAATTTGTGTAAAATTTATATGTATTGAGTTTATGTTAAATTTTCTTAATGTGTAATATTATTATTGTGTCAAATTTGTTAATGTTATGTAATTTATTTTATATATGATTAATTATTTTTTAATTTGAATGTTTTTATTTAATTTAATATATGCTAATTAAATTTCTTACAAAATATAATAAATGTATATGCCTTCTATAATTATTTAGACAAAACTGATAAGTAAAAGTATCAAAAATTTTATTTGAGAGACTGTATAATTACAAAAACTAAAATGCAGATCTAAAATACTTGTAAGGTGTGAATAGTGTGACATTTTATATTTGAGGGTGCACTTGTTCACATTCTAAAAATATAATGGATAAGGGTCTTGTTGGAGTTAGATGCTTTAAGGCAGTTTGATGGATTGTGTAAAGCGCATCTCTAAGACTCTAATCCACTCTTATATTTATTCCTAAAAACTCTTCAACACTCTCTTATATTTGACATCAAAATAAGGGAACATTAAATTTTTTTTATTTATAGTGTGTATTTATATCCCCTCATTTTTGTGTTTGATCTTTTTTATTTGCATAAATATCCTTTAATTTTTTAATTCTTTTTATTTATAACTTAAACAAATCATAAAAATATTTATTTTTATTTGTTTAATATAATTAATCATGAAACATTATTTTAAAAAATAATTTGATTAGTATTAAATAAATTGATTAAAATTTT
The DNA here is from genome assembly GCA_900406535.1 of Noccaea bulbosa. Taxonomy (NCBI): domain Eukaryota; kingdom Viridiplantae; phylum Streptophyta; class Magnoliopsida; order Brassicales; family Brassicaceae; genus Noccaea; species Noccaea bulbosa. The sequence continues at coordinate 15,395 of OVBJ01001521.1, read as the reverse complement.
TATTTTATTTATTACAAAATAAACAATAAAAATTAGTAAAAAAAACAAAAACTAAAAATTTAATAGTCCGATAAATTGCTTCCGGATCCACCCAGAGCATTTTTGTTTTTTGTCGACAGCATCTACGCCTATGCCGGTCCCGAGATCCAGGCTGATAGAAGGAGATCTCGTGCACTCTGTGCTAGTTTGTGTATATGTCTTCTTGTTTTTTGTCTTTGATATGTGATTGATGGAGAAGGTAATTGAAACAAGGGAAATTGCACTCAATATCCATAAAAAAAGTCCAAATTAAGGATATGACCATATGATGTTATTGGATAAATATAGTTCATATTTTATATAATATTTACCAAAAACTCCTCTCCTATCAACTAATATCTTGGAGGCAAGATTCCCTCCCAGTGAGAAGGTCATTTTTGTAATTTCCCAGCCCGTGAAAATAACTGCCCAATTTCGAAAGTCTTATGGCTATATACTTAAATTTCATGTCCAATATGGATATATACCAAATTCCCCCTTGAAACAACCAACCCTTTTTTTTTTTTTTTTTTTTAAACTCAAACAGTTAAATATCAATACTCAGCGAAAGTCTTAAACCAATAAATAAATAGCCAAATAAAACTAATTCAGATCAACAACGAAAACCAATAAACCAATAACCAATAACTAATATAAGTCAAATCAGCAACATGAATAGTCTAGCAACCTAACACCAGGTGCAATACTATAAATAATAAACCAACACATCCTACATCCTCCTCTTCAGCCTCGATCCCGCGATCACGTTTTGCCTTTACCTGTATCACATGGTTATAAGAGATGCATGAGTATTATCATAAATACTCAGTGAGACGATCATCCTGTCTACAGGCCATTTACGCAATTTCTAGACCAATTTAAATAGTTTCTACAATTATTAAATAAAATTTCACATTAATAAACCACATTAATAATTCTCATAATTATTAAAATACTTTCTCATAATCAATAGATAATTCCACAACACTCACATAAATACTACATGTATTTTAAACCACCTAAAATAATTTCAAATAACACCAACTTCCACAATATAACCATCAACTAATTATTTAAACCACCATTAAATAATTAATGACATATAAGATAATTATCACAATTATCTTATATCACTTAAAAATAATTTACCATAATTATTTTACACCACTTGGATAATACTACAATTATCTTAACCCACTAAAAATAATATTNTTTTTTTTTTTGTCTTCAGCCTATGTTCTTAAACCGGTTCGGAAAGCGGGACCGGTGGAACAAAGTTTACATAATACACATCATAAGGCTGATCTCGAGCACTCCGTGCTAGCTTGTCCGCCTTTGTGTTTTTCGTTCTAGGAATATGGATTAAGGAGAACGCCTAAAACTTCCTTCTGCACTTCTCCACCTCCTCGAGTAGAATCTCAAACGCCGGCCACTCATCAGGTTTAGACACCATCTTCACCAAATCAGCACAATCTATTTGAAAATGCATACGCCGTTTATTGTGAACTGACATATTTTGCATAGCCCAAACCAAAGCTTCCAGTTCTGTCTGTAGAGGGGAGAGTCCTCGTCATAGATTACTAGCCCTACCAAAATTGTACCAGAATCCGGGTCAAAATTGTACTAACCAAGTCCCGCTCTATCCACTGTGTCCTTCCATGCCCCATCTACCTGACACCACTCTCCGGAGGGTGGGGTTGTAAGTATGCTGACGTATTCCTTGACACCATATCTCCGACCGTCTGGGCCAATGCCCAAGCGCGGGCCTCTGTTACCGCTGATTCGAGGACATCCCTCGGATCTTGATCATCGTTCGAGAAAACTTTATAATTTCTGGCTTTCCAAATAAACCAAATTAACCACGGATATATCAACATATCATCATTATCTGGAAGATTCCAGAATAGATGAGCCATATTTGAGAATATGGCTCCTGTAGGGAAATATTGTGGAGGTGTTGGAATTGGGGACAGTGCCCAGGTCTGTCGGGACAGGGGACATTCAAATAGCATATGATTTATTGTCTCGTCGCCCATACCACAACGTACACACTGCTGGTTCACTCGCATTCCCCGACCGCACAACCGCGCACCCACTGATAAACACCTGGTAATAATTTGCCAAAGAAAATGCTGAAGTTTTGTAGTGCATTTTACTTTCCATACATGTGCTTGCAAACGACGGACATCTGGTCCAAAAGTCGGTAAAATCTCTATTTCAGGAAATTTCTGTAGAACGCTATAACCGGATTTAACTGTATAACGACCCATTTTTGTATAAAACCATCCATACTTATCTGGTTTACAACCAGATGCAATTGTAATACCAGTAATAAGAGTAATTTCGTCACTCTCAAACATTTGTTGTAATAGTGGAAGATTCCACGTTAATGTCCGGAAATTAATCAACTGATCCACCATCAAATGGGGATAGTAGTTAACTCCTTTGTAGATAGCTGACCTCGGGCGAGAATCAGAAATCCAGGGGTCATACCATACTGAGATAGATGATCTTGAACCAACTCTTTTAATAAGCTCTTTGTGAACCAGAGATCGAGCAGAGATGATACTCTGCCATCCATAGGACGGAGAGTAAGATCGTATTGGGTCCAAGGGGGAAGACTTCCGATAGTACCTCCCCTTAAAAACCTTGGCGAAAAGGGTATCCGGGTTATCCAGTAGCCGCCATAGCTGCTTGGCAAGTAAAGCCGTATTAAAATCATCAATTATTCAGAATCCCAATCCCCCATCCCTCTTGTGTCGGCAACTAATGCATCTCACGTGTTTGAGTATTGTTACTCCACCAGAAATTAGCTACCGCACTTATAAGCTTGTTTGTTACGCCTTTGGGCAAACGAAAACATGACATAACGTGGGTGGGCATTGTCGATAATACTGACTTTATTAGGACTTCTTTGCCCCTTTGGAGAGAACCTTTGATGTCCATCCGTTTATTCGCTTATGCTGTATGTCTACTAGGAAATTAAATATTTTTGTTTTGGCACCCCTAAACTTTCCGGTATTCCTAAATAGTTACCTATACCCCCAATTTTGTGGATACCCAAAATTTGATGGATATTTGACCGTACACTTGTGTCTACTGTATGACCGAACTGTATTGAGGATTTGTCAAAATTTATCTTCTGTCCTGACGCGCTCTCGTAACATTGTAGAATCTTTAGCAAAACCTCACTCTCTTCCACTGTTGCCTTACAGAAGAACAGACTATCGTCTGCAAACAGCAGGTGTGAAACTGGGGGGCTCGCTCTGGCTACCTTCAGCCCGGTCAGAGTTTTATGACTTTCAGCCTTTTTTAGATTTGATATCAAGACCTCTGTACATAAAATAAAAATATAAGGAGATAAAGGATCCCCTTGTCTTAAACCTCTATTTGGAGTTATTTTGCCCCTTGATTGTCCATTAATAAGAACTTTATATTCGACTGATTGAATACATCGCATGATCCAACTAATCCATCGTTCTGCAAACCCCATTTTCCGCACTGTGGCCTCAACAAACTGCCATTCAACTCGATCGTAAGCTTTACTCATATCTGTTTTAACTGCCATATATTTTTCTTTACAAGCCTTATTAGTCCGTAGCCCATGAAACATGTCTTGTGCTATCAAAATATTATCCGAGATAAGTCTCCCTGGAACGAATGCAGACTGAGTCTCAGAGATCAACTGGGGTAGTACCAATTTCAGTCTCTGGCACAAGACTTTTGAAATAATCTTGTAACCCACGTTACAAAGACTGATTGGGCATAACTCTGTCATTCGGGTAGGTCTCTACGTCTTTGGAATGAATCATATGTTCGTCCTATAAGAATTTCATCAGAATACCAGATATCATGAAATCATTTATTAATTTAACTATGTCCTGCTTGAGTAATGGCCATGATCGTTGAAAAAACAATGCCGTCATCCCATCCGGTCCCGGTGCTTTGTCAGGGTTCATAAGAAATAGTGCTGACCGTACTTCCTTCTCTGTCGCTGGTCTCGTTAGCAATGCGTTATCCGAATCCGTGATTAAACCCGTAATTCCCTCAAGTACCTCCGTAAAGTCAACAGGAGAGGTGGTCGTAAATAATTCCGAAAAATAATCAACCGCTACTTTTTCCATTTCTTTATCTCCTGTTACCCACATATCTGTTTTGTTGTGTAAGCCAACCATCCTATTGATTGCCCTCCTTTGCTTGGTTGTTGCATGATAAAATTTTGTATTTAAATCCGAATCTTTCAGCCAAAGATTCCGACTTTTTTGTTTCCAATATTGTTCTTCATCTCTATAAGTTTCCTTCAACTTTTGTGTAATCTCAATTAGATCTTCCTGCGTCCGATGATCATCATTTTGAACCTCCTCCAGCTTTTGTTGTAAATCCAAAATTTTTTGTTTCCCGTATGGTTTATTTTCATGTCTCCACCTTGAAATCTCATGACGACAATTATGAATCATATCTACTAGCTTAGGCTCCTGATTATTCTGTTTGCTCCTTCAACCTCTTTCAATCGCTGCAGAGAAACCGTCCTGTCCGATCCAATGTTTGTCAAATTAGCATTGTCGTCGGCCCTTGGGGATTTTATTGTCAATCGTTGCCAAAATAGGTCGATGATCCGATCCCACCATTTTCAGATACTCCACATGTGACTTCGGGAGCACATCATGCCATTCCTCTGTGGCTAAGGTTCGATCCAGTCGACACCGAACTATTGTGCCCCATCGCCGTCCTCTCCAAGAAAGTGTGTTTCTGTGACTTTGAAAATCTACTAACCCGCAATCATCTATCATAAGATTGAATGACATAAATGTTGAGGCATATCGTATTGCACCGCCTTGTTTCTCATGATTTCCGGTAATTTCATTAAAATCTCCTATTAGAAACCATGGTTCATTTCTCGAAATACCTATTCTCGTTAAACGTTCCCATAAATAGTCTCTTTGTTTCGGAACCGGGTTTCCATAAACGAAAGACATAAACATAGTTTATCCGTCAATGGTAACTTGTGTGTCAAGTAAATGTTTAGACGAAGTAATAACCGATACATTAAAATTATTATTGTAAAATCAGGCTAGACCACCACTTGTGCCACATGGATCAACCGTATACAAATTATCAAAACCAAAATGAAATTGAAATAACATAAGTAATAATTAATAACACTTCACGTAATTACCATAATTATTAAATAATTTTCTACAATTAATTAATATTTCTCATAATTAAAACATCTCCAATAATTATTAATTAATTCTCAAAATTAACTAATAATAATAATTAATTATTAATCCGAAAATAATTAATTAAACCAATTCAATTAATTAAATAAATTAATTTAACCTAATTAAAACGGGCTAAATTGGCCAATTCCAAATAACAACCAATTAACCCGAAATTGCAATTAAACCAATTTTAACCGAATTAAACCAGGTGGTGTCGATCGAAACCGAGTTCGACGAATTTCGGTTAACAACCAACACCCAATTTCCAGATCGAAACTGAGTTCGACGAATCAACACCAAAAACACACAAATACAAATACAAATCAACCAACACAGAAACGATTCACGCACACAAGCATCGCGTTTTCATCATATAAAATCATCAAAAACTCAAGAACACATAAATCTAACAATCCAAAATTTCTCATCAAGAAACCACAGATCTACAGTCACGCACTCATCTTGATTTGGCTTAAGGAAGAGAAAAGGAGATGAAGAACAGCAATCCACAGCACCCTGAAACTCCAAAATTGCCTCCAAATCGCTCAAGAACTCTCCACTTTCTCTCTGTCTCTTTCTATCTCGAAAAACGAGCCTTAGAGATGACTGTTCGACTTTTATTTTGAGTCCTTAGGGTTTCCACCCAAACCAGTCGCAATTCCGGTTAACTCAAATCAAACCGAAAATTCACAATCTGGCGGGTGTCGATCGACACTACTCCCTGGTGTTGGTCGACACCAAAGAAAAATAACACTTCTTCGGTTTACGGATGTTACAGTAATGAACCTCCTCTTGCAACGGTCTATTTCTTCATGAATCATTTAAATTTTGTCAAATTTATCATATTTTACATTTTTATGATGTAATGTAATTATTTTATATAATAAAAGTTTAATTTAAATAATTTAATAATTTATGAATTTTTTCACAATGAATAAATTAAATGGGACTAATTTGTAATATTTTTCAATGGGACTAATTTGTAATATTTGTCAATCAAAAGGTTTTTGTAATAAATTTAGATTTAGAATATACTTCAAATATTCCTTTTTAGCGTGAAAAATAAGGGAATACATTGGAGAGAAATATCCGTAAACCAAAGTTTTGACATTTTTGCCTGGTATTGGTCGAGACCAGCTCGCGAAATCGATTTCCGGTTCGTTTTGAGTTAGTTTGTCCGGTTTGAGGGAAGGGAAAACGCTAAGTCGCGAATAAAAGAGAAAGAGCAGTATGTTTTCATGATTTTCAAGACAAAAAGGAGGCAGATAAAAGCTGAGGGTCCTTCGGCGATTTTGGGAGTTTTGGAGAGTTTATGAGGCTAATTCTTGTTGTTCATCTCTTTGTTCTTCTTCTCAATCCGAAATCAAGGTGAGTGCGTGACTCTAGGTCCGTGAATTCTAGGATAAGTTATTTTGTGGTTTGATTGTGAGTTTCTGGTGTTGCTCTTGAGTTATGCGATGATTTTCGTGATTATTTGTGTGTTGAATCGTGTGTGGCTTGATTATTGGTTTGATTCTGTGTTTTTGGTGCTGTTGAATCGCATTCGGATTCACTATGTCGAACATGTGTCGATCGACACCAAGCGGATATCGGTCGACACCAAAGTCGACACTAAGCGGGTGTCGGTCGACTCCGATGTCTGGTTCGGTTGAGGTTCCGGTTTAATTCGAATTTAATTGAAAATGTTGGTTTAATTAAATTGAAATTAGGATTAATGGTTTAATTCGGTTTATTTGTTAAATTCAAATTAATTGGTTATTTGAGTTGATTTAATTAATTATTTTCGGTTTAGTAATTAATTAATATTATTATTTAATTTTGAGAATTATTTAATAATTATTTGGAGATGTTTTAAATATGAAAATGTTTTTTAATAATTGTGGAAACTTGTTAAAAGACCTTATTTGTCTAGAAATTGCGTAAATAGCCTGTAGGCAGAGTGATCGCCTCACTAAGTATTTATGATAATATTCACGTATCTCGTTTTGCCATGTGATGCAGGTAAAAGTAAAGTGTGATATCGAGTCCGGAGGAGAGGACAGTAGGATTTATCGTTTAATTATTTTTGGTTGAACTGTTTAAGTTGTTAGATTTATTTAATCTTTTATTTGCTTATGCTGAATAATTGTTGAACTGATTGTTTTATTTATTTATTGGTTTTGAGACTTTCGCTAGAACTGTTTAATTTAAAAAGAAAAAAAAAAGCTTGGGTGTTTCAGTTTGATATAAGAGCCTAGATAGTTTTAGGACTGCTAGGTTGATAGTTTAATATCATCCTCTTCGGGCTTTGAGAGATTACGTGGTAAGTTTTGTTTTTGTGAGTTTTGTTTATTATAGTATCTTATCTTCCATTCTTTGTAGTGAGATAGACGGAGCTGCTAGAAGTCGTGGTAGAGGTCGCAATAGAGGCCGTGACTGAGGCAGTGGTTGTGGAGAGCAGACGGAGTCGGAAGAGAGTGCAGTGCCGAGTGTGGCGACTGCGTCGGTGACCCAGTCAGTTTTTTGGCGGGTGAGGTCAGTGTGAGTGCCGGTGCAGGCGCGGAAGCCGGGGCAATCCTGACTCAGATATTGCTCCAGCTCAGATTTTGGTGACCAGTTTATGGGGATCCTGACGCAGATATTGGCAACGTTCAAAATCTCGCTAGGCGTTAGTCGGGTGGTCGGTGCGATATTTCCGATTTTTGAAAAATCAGAAATAAAACGGAGATTAGTCGGAGAGGAATTTTGACTACATTTTAATAGTTTTGAAAACATTTTATTTATTTAGAAAATAAGACAATACATAAATATGAAAATCATACATTTTAGAATTAGTTAAACATTTTTCCCCATTACAATCTCATACAAAATTATACATCTCATACAAAAGACAAATATAGTTCCACTCACAAGATATATATTGTCTTCATCATATTAAGAACATACAAAAAATACTATAAATGATTAAGTAATTGTGCATCCTTATATTATGAAATTGTGCATCCTTATGTTTTTCAATGATCAAGTAATTAACATGTAGTGGACTACTAGATGTGCTAGTTAATTATCAACTGAAAACCAAAATCAAAATTATGTGTTAATCAAATGCTGAAAATAAAAACCATAGAACAAATTTTCAATCCTTCGAAGACCAAACATATGAAACCAAATTAATCATGTCCTAAACCAAACATACGAAAGAGAACAAATTCAGAATAAACCAAACAAATTTAGAATAAACTAATCACCAGCAAGTTGAAAAACTAAACTAATCATGTCCTAATGCTATATATGATCTCTTGTTCTCTCTTTCTCTAGCTATGGTTTCAAAAGCCAAAACAAGACACATACACATAAAGACCAAGACAAAGACAAAACTATGTCAGCATCAAAAAGAAACACGAGAAACTTACTTAATTAATAAAGTAGCGGGTCGCGCCACATGGGATCTTCTTGGTAGAAATCTGGTTCAAACTCCATGCCTCCACCATGCTTTTCCTCGGATTCAAAATCATCATCATAAAGATCTCTCATCCTTGAAGCTTGGGAAGTAAGACCAACATTAGCATCATCATCTAGCTTTTCATGGTGATCAAGAAGCCATTCTTCAACCGTATCTTCATTGCCATCATCAAAGAGCACATCAACTTTGGTTTCTCTGATTTTTTTCTACTTCTTAAATAATCTTGCATTAAATTGGACATAGACTAGACTGTTTAGCCGGTTTACATCTAGTCTATTCATTTTCTTCGTGTGAATCTGCAAGACAAGAGTAGCTTTGAAGAGTATGCAATGTAAAGGCATGAAAGTATGAAACATAATGAAGAGAAGAAAGATAACTAACTGCTCCAAAACTGCTCCAATTTCTTTCACAACCAGAAGAACTAGAGGTCAAAGCAAGAGTTCTAGTTGCTAGGTGATATATCATGGTTTTTATTGGTTTTTGCCATGATATAAATCTTGTTTATAGAGTCTTTTTAGTGTTTTTGGAGTCTTTTCTAGTGTTTACAGGTCTTAGGTACATTTGAAGCTGAATTGGAGATAATGGAGCATTTTGAACATATTTTGGAGACTTATGCTAAAAACAGTGTCGATCGACACCACACTGGTGTCGGTCAACACTGCCCTTTGCCAAAAGTGATGCACGAGTTTTGTGAAGATTTTGAAGAATTGCATTTTGGTCCAGAAGTTTCTATTATTTACAAAGAAGCCCAGATCGTTTTTTAGAATAATTTTAGGTTTATAAACCATTGTTGAAGGCTTAATTAACTTGTATCTTATTTTCATTGAGACAAGAGAGTTTTTGTTTGAGAGCTTTTGGGGAGATTATTTTGCTACTTTGTTCATCTGAGAGAAGAATCTGAACCCCTGTTGTTTCTTACTCTTTCTCTTTAATGCAATTTATTCAGTTTATGATGTTGTTTTTAATAACCATGTCTAAGTAATCTGCTAGTTAGGTTTTGGGTTTTTCTAAGGTTGAAGATGGATTGTTATGATTGAAATACTGTCAGGATAATCATATCTAGATTGTGCTTAATCATTGATTTCTAGATCTGATCACCTGAAATTCATACTTAGGAATATTGATAGATGCGAAAGCATTATTACTTTTCTAACATATCTTAGATGAGCAAAATATTTTGTGAACAATTGAACCTGAAATTAAAGCTTGTTTAGTTTATAGAATTTGCAAAGGAATTTGGAATTCTAAGAATTAGACATAGATAATCTTCGCAACGAAAGTTGGTCAATTTTATATTAGTGTTCATGTTCTAGAACAGATCTTCATATCCTGATAGTTTTAATTCTGCAATTCTTATTCAACCTGCGAAATTTTCAAGGCCTAGCATTTGTCTCTCTGAATTTAACTCCATAAATCGATCTCTGCTACTTTTATTTACTAGTTTTGCATTACATTATCTTTATTCTACTTGGCTTGATTTAAATCTAGAAGTTTACTGTGCAACAACTTGATGTTTGGATTCAATAAACCCTATACACTACATTGATTTGCTGTACACTTGTAGTTGATTTTTAGGGAGAACTTAACACCTATCAAGTTTTTGGCGCCGTTGCCAATCGTCTTTTTCGTTGCCGTTAAATTTTTAGTATTAGAATTTTGTCTAAGTATTTTTCTTTTTATTCCGTTACTCACGCTCTATAACTTTCTTTTTTGTGTTTAAAGTGTATGCCTAATCGCAAAACCAGGAGCGAGCTAGTCAATCTCACTAAGAGCTAGCACACTTAGAGCGTACCAACCGAAAAGCGAAGAAGCCAGTTGAGATGAACGGGCCAATGATTTTGGTTCAAAATGCTGAGGGCCATCTGTTTGTTAGAGAGGGAAGCAGGCGAAATGAGGAAGGGCATTAGCTTGATAATGATGGGAATGTGATTATCGAAGCACCTCCAGTTAAGCCTGTCGTCAATGCTGCTGTGCAAAACCCTCCAGAAGCTCAGCCTGCTGCCATTGCTGCTGCGCAACAGGCTATCCCGAATCGCACACTTGGTGACCACAACAGGCCTGANTTTCAGAGGAATGACTTTGAGCTGAAACCTGCATTCTACACTCTTGTGGGTCAGCATCTCTTTAATGGTCTTCCTCATGAACACCCCATGGACCACATAGAGAGGTTCGAAGATCTGGCAAACAACATCAAGGCCAAAGGAGTCACTAGTGACTACCTTTTCTGCAAGCTATTCCCTTACCCTCTTGGTGGGGATGCAACTTACTGGTTGAAGCAGTTGCAGCCAGGATCTTTGAGCAACTGGGAAGACACCAAGAACCTTTATGGTAGCTTCCTTATGGAATGATATTTAAAGGGTGAGGTCTCAGGTTCGAGCCTCACCAACAACCTAGTTGGTATAGTGGCTGTGGCCTTATACATCAGAGGGGTTGGGGTGTATTGGGCTGCAGACCTAACAGTGCCTGATGGCCCTGCGGGGAAGCCTTGAGTGATGAGCCCGGACTGTTACAATTTCTATGATGATGCAAGGTCTGAGGAGCTGAGGAATTGCATTTCACAATTTTCTCAAGGACCAACTGAGGCATTTAAGGCTTCTTGGGGGATATTTTTTTCGTACCAGAGGGACTGTCCACACCATGGTTTCACTGAAGTTCAGCTGCTAGGCATTTTCTTCAGAGGAATTGATTGGAGGTACTAGATGGCGCTCGATGCTGTGAGCAATGGTAATTTCAATACCATATATCCAGAAGAAGCTTATCAACATATAGAGAACTTGGCATCTAGCAATAGTACCAAAAATGCTGACTTTGAGAGGAAGAAGCTTGGTGGAAATCTGGATGGAAATCAGATTGCTGAGGTTAAGGTTAAGCTAGACTCTATGCATAGCCTTCTTGTGGGCAAGAAATCAGTTCAGTTTGCTGCAGAGGTTGAGTCTTTTGAACCAGTTGAAGAAACAGAGGAAGAAGATGTTAACTACATCAATGGAGCTGGTTTTCAAGGTCAGAGATTTGGTAATCAGCAAGGAAATAGAGGCTACAGTGGAAGTGGACAGAAGAGTTCTTTTGCAGGAAATCAGAATTCTTCAGGGTACACAAAGACACAGTTTCAGAAGCCTCTCTCTTCCAGCAGCTTCACATGAAACTATGGTTCTTATTCTTACCAATCGCCTCCTGCGCAAACTCCCGACATTGAGATAAAGTCCATGCTTGAGCAGCTTATAGCAGGCCAGCAGAAGATCATAGTGGACTTTAATGGGAAGATGGATAATATGTATCAGGACTTACATGGGAAATTTGAGTCTTTGAGCACCCATGTCAAAAAGCTGGATATTTAAGTGGCTCAAACTGCAGATTCTGTGAGAAGACAAGAAGGTTTCCTTCTTGGAAGAACTGATACAAATCCAAAGCATCAGTGCAATGCTGTGACCTTGATAAGTGGAAAGGAGCTTCATCCAGTGCATAAAAAGGGTCTAACTCCTGAGCAACTCATGGATTTACAGGAAATTGAAGATGATTTCGCAGCTGCAGAGCCAGTGTCGATCGACACCAGAAGACAAAACTATGATCGACAGACGTTTGTCGACCAAACCGATCGACACGAAGGAGAAGGAGTCGACATCTACAACTAGTGTCGATCGACACCAGTCCCAGACGACACCATGTCGTCAAAAGGCTGCAGAACCAATCCCAGAAAGGGTTTACAAGCCGAAAATACCCTTTTCTAAGCCATATAAAAAGTCCAAGCAATAGCTGGAAGATGTTAAGTGCAAAGCCATCATGGACAAGTTTGTGATTGAGATTCCTTTGAATGATGCTTTAAAGATCATTCCTGTGATAAGAAGATATGTGAAGCAAATGGTCACAAAGAGTTTGAGTCTTGAACAAGGACTGATGATGATCTCTGAACAAGTCAGTGCTGTTATTCAAAATAGAATTCCAGAGAAGCTTGAAGATCCTGGAAGCTTTGTGTTGGACTGCACTATCTTTTCTGACAGATTTAAGAGATGTTTGTGTGATCTTGGTTCTAGTGTGAATCTGATGTCTCATTCAATTGCTCACAAATTGGAAATGACTGATTTCAAACCAACCAAGGTACACTACAGGAAAAATGAGTATCCTTAGCGTCAGAAAAACGCTATCTAATGATTTTATAGCGTTTCGTTAAACGCTCTATCATCGCCCGCGATAATAGGTCAGAGACTTTAGATAGCGCTTTTTCTAATTGCTATCGTCTTATTATTTACTATAGCATTTTTTGCATGCTATTATATAATATTCAATAGCACTTGAATTTTATTATAAATTTTATTATTTATAATAATTTGGGTTTCGATTTTGAATATTAGATTTTGAATTTTGGATTTTATATTTTAGATTTCATATTCTAAAAACTTATATTTTCATTTACAAGAAAAAAACTTAAATAAATAATTAATAATAATAATAGTTTACATTTTTTTGTTTTTTCATATCTACTAGTTTCTAATAATCAAGTTTTGGTCTAAACTTTCAACAGTCTCGGCGAATCTCTACCGCCTAGGTTGCTGAGCCACCTCAATCACCAAGGCTCATCCGCCTTCACCCAACAGACAACTTCACGGTGCACTCTACATCTTAAACGACACATATGTGCTGGTATGGTCATCTACCAAGGTTGTAGCAGTACAGTTCTAGCTTTGAAAAGCGTGAGCTGATAGGGAAACTGAAGGCTTTGGCATGGTCTTGTGGATATTCTGCAGACAAATTAAAAACAAAATAAAACAGGACCAGCTTAGTACCATGATCAATTGAATGACATTTTCTGCCTATTATAAGAGGAACATTAACAGCTGAACAATATTTTTATAAGAAATAATAAGACTCGATAAAACATTCAGCCAAAACAGAGCTTACTATGTGTTAACTCCAATACAAAATCATCAAAAATCTAACAAGATCACTTTTGTATTTATCACCAAAAACACAACTCTGTTTCTACGTTTTTCTCTTTATTATATCTACAACTTTGAATACCATTGGATAGACTCAACAAGTACTCAACAAATGACACTGTTGATAAATAATATAAAGCGAAAAGCTCAAGAGGCATTACCTGAGTTCTTGCAAACTCTCGTAGGACATTGGTTGAGTAGAAATTAGGTCCACAGTACCATCCAAGAGTATCAGCAGCATCCAGATAGTCACTGTATAACGTCGCTAAGAAAGCTGCATTCGCAGAGTACTGCAGAGGCTGTGGGTCTGATTGTGGAAGGTCCCTAGAATTTCGTCATATGGATATCCAGGACTTAAAAATAACCTAATCCTGCTCAACAGCAACTGTAAAAAAAGAACAGAGATTCAAAAGCGTTAGCAATTTGGGTTCAAAAAAAGCAAACTGATTAAGAGGATATGAACACAGTAGACTGGCCTGTGCACCAGCAAGCTTGTTGTCCCAACTAAACACACCATAGAAAGATCCACCTCAGAAGGCACCAGCATGCTTTGCCATAGTTGGTTTCGTGATCAGATCCAGATACAATACATTCCCGTAGCATAATACAGCCAAGCACCACCCCAATAAACTTNGATGTGACCAGAAAACAGCATGAGACCATTGATTATTAATGAATATAGACAACGAGGAACGAAATCAAAAGCATCGCTATGCTGTTAAATCTCACAGATCCATAAATCACTTTGATCCCAATCAAAGCGATTCAAACCCATACTCTGCAATCAATAACAAAACGATGAATCCTGAAACTAAAGAGAAAGCATTTCACCGCGGAATCCCTCACGAGGATTAATTTTTTTGCAGAAAATAACTGAGATCTACAAAAATTTTGAATTAAAAAATCACCCAACAGGCCAACAGCGAAATATTAAAACTGTGATTCGACGGAATAGTTCGATCCGAAACCTGAGAAATCCCTGATTCTCAAAATCCCGCTGAGAAATCTCTAACTTTCATAGAAGAAAAGACTACATATTGAAGAAATCGAAGCTTTTGAATCACAAACCAGCAAAAATCAGCACAGTATAACCCAAAACCTATACAAATCTTACAAAAGAATGAGAGAGTAAGAGCGTGAGAGGAAGGAGGCGATATTGGGGGTGAGTGATGAAGGAAACAAATTAGGTCAAGGAGGCGAGACATATTGTTTTAAAAATTAATGTTATTAATGAATATTGGGAAAATTACTAAAATAGAAGAAATTTGTATGTTTATTACTAGATTGACACAAATCATTTTAAAATTACTAATTTGATGGCACATTTTTCATTTATATGACAGATTTACTTATAACGAAACAACAGATTTATTTTTTGCGACAGTTTTGTTTACTATGCCAGACTTATTTGTCAGATTTATTGCTACTGATGCAACAGAGTTATTTATGTCTGTCAGACTTAAACTACGGTGACATACTTTCTTTACTTATTTGGTTAATTTCCGGCAGATTTCCGAAAACATGAAGTNTTTACATGGTGACAGTTTTATTTTTTGAAACTAAACCCTAAACCCTAAACCCTAAACCCTAAACCCTAAACCCATAATCTAAACCCTAAACCCAAAAATCTAAACTCTAAACCTAAAAAATAAACCCTAAATCGAAAATCTAAACTCTAAACACAAAAAACTAAACCCTAAACCCAAAAACACTAAACCCACAATATAAACCTGATGAAAGGATTTTTACCACAATGCAAGAGCAAACACAAGTATGAATGCA